>PVKS010031771.1:0-23145 GCA_004027875.1 Aplodontia rufa
GTTAGTTTCTTTAGTTCCCTGTAAATTCTGGATATTAGCCCTCTGTCCGAGGTGTAGCAGGCAAAAATTTTCTCTCATTCTGTAGGTTCTCTCTTGATGCTCTTGACTAGATCTTTAGCTGTGCAAAAACTTTTTAGTTTAATTGCATCCCATTCATTTAATTTTGATTTTACAGCATGCGCCATAGGAGGAGTTTTGTTAAGGAAGAAGCTGCCGACTCCTACAAGGTGTAGTGTTGACCCTACTTCTTTTTCTAGTAAATTTAAAGTTGTAGGCTTAATATCCAGGTCTTTGATCCATTTTGATTTAATTTTATGAAGCACAAAAGATTTTGATGAAATCCAGTTTGTCTTCCTTTCCGTGTTTGCTTTTGTTGTTGCCTACACTCTGAGTGACGTATCTAAGAAACTATTGCCTGCTCTGAGTGCAAAAGAATTTACTTCTGTTTTCTTCTGAGTTTTGTAGTTGAAGTTCTAAGATTTATGTTTTTTATTCATTTTAAGTTTGTTCTACAATGCCATTATCAATTTATTACTATGACTATTTGTTGTTGATGTTATTTTTGCTGTATTCCTGCTACCATCTTTTAAATTGACAAAATTTGTATTGATTTATGGTGTACAACATGACATTTTGAAATATACACACGCAATGGAAGGGCTAAGTCAAGCTAATTAACATGTACATTAACACACACACGCCATTATGTGGTGAGACTAAAAAATTTACTCTCAGCCATTTTTTAGTATATATACGTTGTTAATAACTGTGACTGTGTTGTACAATACAGCTCTTAAATTTATTCCTTCGGTCTAACTAAAATTTTATATTCTTTGGCCAACATCTCCTCAAATGCCACTCCATGTCTCCAGCTCCTGGTTATCACCTTTCTACTCTGCTTCTCTGAGTTCAACAGTTTTAGATTCCACCTATCAGTAAAATCACGTGGCATTGGGCTTTCTGTGCCTGGTTTACTTCACCTGACAATGTTTTCTAGGTTCATTCATGTTGCTATAAAGTTTTAGCATTTCTTTCATTTTTAAAGAATAAATACCCTATTTTTATGCATTCGTGTGTTTTGTACTCTTAGACTGGATTTGGCTACTGAATAACTATTTGAATGAATGTGGAGTGCAGATATTTCTTTGACTATTGATTTTTTTTCTGTCTTTTTCCCTCTACAACCTTACCAACACTTATCATTCTTATTCTTTTTAGAGAGAGGGACAGTGAGACAGAGAAAGAATCAGTTTTATTTATTTTTCCTATGGTGTTTGTTGCTCCTACACTTTGTTGTGTAGGTGTGCTATATTCGAACCCTTGTATCCTCACGCATGCCGGGCAGGCGCTGTAACTATCGAGCCACTGCTCCCGCCCCATCATTCTTGTTTTGATGGTAACCATTCTAACAGGTGTGAGGTGACATCTTTTTGCTTCCCTGACCGTTAGTGATGTCGAGCGCCTTTCCAGGTACCTGCTGTCCTTGGTGTGGCTTCTCTTGCAAGATGTCTATTCAAGTTCTTTGCTCATTTTTCATCAGGTTGTCTTCTTGCTATTAAGTTCCTTATGTATTTCAGATATCCACCCTGTATCAGATATATGGTTTGTGAGTTGATATTTGTAGATCTGGAATAAGGTGGAATTCAGATTTCTTCTTTTGCGTATGATTATCCATCAGTTCTGCCGCACTGGGTGAAAAGACAACTGCTTTCCCATCATACTGTCTTGGCAGCCTTGTTGAAATCAATTGCCCATAATTGTCAAAGTATGTCCGGAATCTGAATTCTATCCCATCGGTCTATATATCTATCACATGCCAATAGACAATTTAGAATTTGTCATCTTAGAGATTTATTTGCCATCTTTATTCAATATTCAGCTTAGAGTCTGGCAATTTTGTTGCCTTCTGTGAGACAGATTTTTGGCAGCTATAATATAAAGAAACTAGATCATGAAAAACATTTTTTATTAAGTAATTTTTAATTATTTTCATATTCAAGTGTTCCAACAGGATGACTAAAATACAGAGACGTGTTAAGAGGCTAGGAGCATCAAGGGTAAAGTAAGTCTGTTGAATGTTTATTCTTTTCTCAAAAGAATTTAAAGACTATTATATATTTTTTCAGTTATTAAAAACATCTAGGTCTTGTGTCCGAAAGCATACATTCCCTGGAAAGTATAAATATCCACTTAAGAGCTTTTCTCGGTATTCAAAGGAGTTAAAATCTGACATGTAGCGATTTACATTTGAACACTACTTTATCCTCAAGAAGCTGATGCAGATACTTTATAGGGAAGTTTGTAGAATACTATAAGCCCTGGCAGGGTCCAAAAATCCTGTTTTCTTCATTTATTCATCAGCTGTGTATTAAGGCCTTAATGCCTAACCCAGTGCTATGTAACCATGGCCTAAGGCCCAGTTTTTGCCTTTGTGGTCTTGGTGACTAGTCTGGAGAGATTGATATGCATTGAAAAAGCTTATTTTGAAATGCTTTGCTACCAGTATATATTGTACATTAGAAGGAAAATCTTCAAAGACTTTAAAGTGGACAAAAATTGTGTTTCTATTTGCTCAAAAATGTGCCATTATCATAGCACAGTCAATTTATTTAGAGTCTGACAATTTGTTTTTTAGCGTTTCAGGATTTTCCATCCCGCTATACACCAAATAAATATGTATTGGGTACTTTCCATGTACTAGGCACCGATCTTGGCCCTGTTCTTACTAACAATAAAATCAGTAGAAAGTTCTACTTCTGTGTGGCTCACTTTCTAATGGGCAAGGCCTTTAAAAAATAAAACAAAATAAGATAAATATATAAAACATATAGAACATTTGACAGTGATGTGTGTAGTGGAGAAAAATCCCACAGGGAATGAAGTTAGTGGCAAGGTTCAGAACATGCTACCCCAAAATGTGGCGGTGAGGCACATGGAATATCTGAAGCTGACAGAATTTGAGCAACAGCTGAAACAGGAAGGACTCTCTGATCGTCCCTCCTCCCCTGAAGCTGGTCATAGACTCTCACTTGTGAGGTGCCCTCCTGATACCTGGAAAGGAGCACTCTTATTTCTGAAGGTGAGGGGACACTGAGAGGCCTTGCTTGTTCCCTTCAGATTACTGTCTGTAGCTCAGCATACCCTCTTGTTTTATCACATCTTCCTGTGACTATCTATGCTTCATCAAACCTAATATAAAAATGCACATGCTTAATCAATTCTTTGGGTCTTTATTTCCTTATGAATGTCCCACGTCATGTAAATTTTCCTACCAAGTTAATGTGTCTGCTTTCCTCTTATTAATCTATCTTTTCTTGTGTAATTTGCAAAGCTCCAGCTAGAAAATCTAGGAGGGTAGGGAAGAAGTATTATTTTCTCTCCACTACTTTGTGGATGTGTGTTTAGGTGGAGGGGTGTGTGCAACACTTTGATAAGGTGGTTAGAGAAGGCCTTACCTGGAAGTTGGTATTAGCTAACTGGTTGGCCTTCAGGTCTGGACAAAAGGGAAGGTGAGCTCTTGGGTCTTGATCTATAACTGGTTATATACTAGGATCTTTCTGTACCTCCTATACCCTTTCAACACAGGTGGAATATGCCTTTCCCCACCATCCTATTCTTTTTTTTTTTTAACCAGGAATTGAACCCAAGGGTGCTTAATCACTGAACCACATCCCCAGCCCTTTTTTTTTAATCTTATTATTTTTTTTATTTTGTGACAGGGTCTCACTAAATTGCTTAGGGCCTCACTAAGTTGCTGAGGCTGGCTCTGAACTTGCACTCCTGCTTCAGCCTCCTGAACAACTGGGATTACAGGCGTGCAGCCCTGCACCTGGCAAGAAATAGGTATTTCATCAAAGGGGCTCAGCTGTGCAAAATCGACTTTAAATCTTTCAAAAAGATTTTGCTATTTTATAATACTTTTTGCACTTCGAAATATTGTTTTGATACCTTGGAAAAGGAGTTACTCATCTTTTAGTGAAATTGGGTGACTAGCCTGGATTTGAACCTCAACTTTTTCCCCCCTTTAAACTAGAAAACCTGCCAATCTAAAACCTGCATAGGCTTCCAGGGGCAATCTGAATTTCATTTGAGGGTAAACTGCTCCTATCGGTTGGGAAAAAGCTCTTGACTAGGCCTTTAGAGATGCAAATGAAAGGTTTCTTTCAGAAGTTCAGAAGTTGTCTTTCTCTCCTTATGATAGTTGAGGAAGGCCTAAAGGTGATGCAGTCACCGGAAGCAGGTACTGCAGATGGAGAAGGGGAGCATGCTGAGCAGTCGTGAAGTCTGAGTGTATTCTTTATGCTTTCTTTAGAGACTTTTCCCTCCCTAAATGTAGACTCCGTGGTTTCTGAAAATTATTGTTTGTTTCTGTGCCGATGATTGCTCACGTACTCAGCCACGCCATTGACCAAGCATTGGCCAGAGATTAGAAGGGAAGATAGGGCTTCGGAAGGTCAGGCACAGAGGCAAATGGACACCTCAGACCAGAAGAGGGGACCCTACCAGTGATTTGACTGAGATTATTGAAGCTTGTTTTTCTGGACTCTTCTGTTGAAGCATTACAAAACTTTTATTAAAAAGTGAATAATCTAGACTTTAGGAAAATGTACAATTATTATAATCGATTATTCTTTAAAAACTCTAGGGCAAGACTAAACCTCCAGTGGGTTGGGACTGGTATGCCCTGTATAAATTACTGTTGCAAGAGGCCGGTTCTGAGGGGGAGAAATAAAAATTCTTGGAGGCAATTTTTAGATGCCTACTCTCTCAGGATCAGAAGGCAGCTTTGCTTGGACTATAATGTTCCCAAACCTCTGTGTGGCGAAAGCGGGTGGCCTCTGCCTCCTGGAGAATTATGGCAAGGGTTCTTAAGTTTAGGTTTGTGAAACTGACACTCTTGAGCCTGAGGGATCTCTGAAATAAGAGCATTTATTGAACTGTTAAAGACACCAGCTAGAGGGCTGGAGCGGTGGCTCAGCACTTACCGTGCTAGACTGGTGTGCACGAGGACCAGGTTCGAACCCCAGCACCATGTATATAAGGAAGTATTGGAGCAATGAAAGCCACGTGAAAAACTAAATGAAATCGATTCTCTTCCTCTCTCTCTTAAAAAAAAGAAAAAAAGATATCAGCTAGAAAAAGACTAGGTCTTGGGGAAAGTTCCTGTATCTGCAGTAGTGAGCCTGAATAATGAAGATTTGAGGAAAGAAAGCTCAAATTGTTTACGTGGAGTCCACCTGACTGTAGATAAGAGGAGGGATGGGATATTGAAAAACAGGGAAGGCAGTGGGAAGGAAGGACAGCCCATACACAGAGGTATTTGTTTTTTCTAAGTCAGTTGGGTTTGAAAATGCACATAATCCTCTGCTCTCATCACGACTCAATTCTCAGAAGTTTCTCTCTGTTTTGGCCTGCCCTGTCTCTTGTAGATTAACTGTGTACTAAAAAGTCAGCTAGCTATGCACAACACCCTCCCTTGCAGAACACTCTCTCATCCCAGGTTTCAGGAGAAGATCAGCCCTGGAAGGGTGCTTGCCAGAAACACTAACCACAAAAACAAAACAACAATAACAACAACAAACAGATACAAGCCACTCCAATCAACTCAGAAATGAAGTGACATTCATGGCTTCTTTACAACCATTGACTGCAACTGCCCCCCCCCCCCAACTAATGAATATAGTACAACCACACTGCCCGCACTCCAGCAGCGGCACTGGACAGCAGAGATACCCGCCTGTCTAAGACCCACGTTCCTGATCTTGGAAAACCTCAGAAAAGATTCTCCCTTGGGGAAGGGGGTCACTGAAGGCAAGAGCCAGCCACCTCCCACATGTGTAGAAGAGGAAAGGTTTATTCAGAAGTTTCAGTCCAAGGTCACTTGGGTTTCGTGAGACAACATCATGACAGTGAGAGTGTGGTGGTCCAAAGGTGCTTACCTCATGATGGCCAGGAAAGAGAGGGAGAGGGAGAGAGGAGAGAGAGAGAGAGAGAGAGAGAGAGAGGAGGTAGGGACAAACTATTCCCTTGCAGGGCACACCTTACACCTAAGGTTTCCACGCCCTCCCAATAGCCTGGTAAGCTATGAACGCACCAATAGATGAATGTCTTCACAACGTTAGTGCCCTCGTGATCCAGTCACCCCCAAAGGCCCCACCTTTGAACAGTGCTGCAGTGGGGGCGAAGCCTTCAACATGTGAGCTTTTGAACCATAACAACATCCAAGTGGAAATAAATCCAAGAAGTCAGGCAGATCTATAGGGTTGGGTTCAGAGGATGTTTGGGGATGGGGATATAAATACAGCAGTTGTTAGCAATATTGATGTTATTTGAGTGAAAGACTGGATGAGACTACAGAGAGGATAATTGTAGGCAGAGAACAAGGAGGCTCTGGAGCATTCTGGCATCTTCTGGAAATTGGGGAAGAGGGATTGCAAAGAAAATCAAAAAGGAACTATTGAGTTAAAAGGAAAGGAAAATAATTTCTAATCCAAGTGACAACAAAGCCCTGCGCTTTAGAAGGAAAACACACAACAATCCACAGCCCAAATGTGAGACCACTCTTGGTCATCTCTCCACAAGTCTCTTGGTTTTGCACATCTTGTGAGCAGAGGCACTGACAACTGTTATCCAGACAGTCTCTTAAAGGTGTCTGTACAGTGAGCAGTGTTGAAAATAGGGCTCGTGCTCCCTCTGGAGCAGAGAGCACTTTATTTGCTGTCCAGCATCATAAGGGGAGTTCCCCCCCTGGAGCACTTCAGGCTGGCTTGATCACTCTCATTGTGAAGACCAGGGGTTCCTATGCTGTTCCTCAGCTGTGGCACAACCCACCTTGGCCCTGGATGGGCTTGAGGTGGAAGGGAGCTGACAGATATGAAGCTCATGCTTCTTGCACTGTGATCTGTGATCACATCCCTTGTCTCTCATCCAGGACCTTGGGTCTTCTGTCCGCCATCTATGAAATTGTGGTGGGCTAACTTGTTAGGTTGGGAGTACCCAGGCCCTTCACAGCTATTGATAGTTACAAATTCTTAATTATTTGGATTTGTTATTAATTGTCTTGCTGCATAGCAGAATAACAAAACACTAAAATATTTGTATATCAATCATTTTAACAGAGAGGCTTTCTAAAAATTATCACGTACTTTCCTGCCTATTAAAGGAGGAAGTTTCTGGAAAAATCATTGATGTTTCAGGGTTTGGTGTATGGTTGGGCCCTTAAGGTATACAGAGTCCTGTGGAGTCATCTGTGTCTACACTTGTGATTGTCAAACTGATAAGAATCACCTCATTTGCATATGAAAATATAGTTTTCTGGGTCACTTCCCCTGCCCATGAGGAGGAGGATGATGATTTTTTTAAAGAGAGAGAGAGGGAGAGAATCTATTTTTGTTTGTCTTTTCATCTGGTTTTTTCCTTTTCTTTCTTTCTTTTTTTTTTTTTTAAAGAGAAGGACAGTGAGAGAGAGAGAGAGAGACAGAGAATCAATTTTTATTGAGTTTTTCACATGACTTTCGTTGCTCTGACACTTAGTTGTGTACGTGGGTGCTGGGGTTTGAACCTGCGTACTTGCACATGCCAGGCAAGCGCTATAACCTCCAAGCCACTGCTCCAGCCCCATGGTTTTTGTTTTTCTGACACTTACTTGTGCATGTGGTGCTGGGGTTTGAACCTGGGTCCTGCACGCTCTGCCGCTGAGCCACTACTGCAGCCCTTTCTTTCTTTTTTTCTGGGGGGAGGGGAGGGAGAAAACTGCTCCAGATAATTAAGGCAGCTCAGAATCTTACCTTTTAAACAAATCCCTCGGAGATTCTACTGTAAGGGCCTCAGCCCTGCACCTTCTGAAGCTCCACTCAGTGAAAGGGCTCTGCCTTAGCAAGGGCCTGACTTCTTTGGGGTGCATTTTCTAGCTGTTTATCCTCATCCCTTACTGCCAGTTGCAAATTATTACGACTACGTGGACCAGACTGTCACTCCTGCTTCATTTTTTTGTGTCCTAAGAAACGCAATAGTCAGACATGTTAGATAGAATTGTGTCTCAGTTGAAATAAACTTGAAGTGAAGGCAGAGGCATTCTCCTGGAGCAACACTGTGGACTTCAGTACGAAGCTTTCATAACTAGATCTGAACTTTTTTTTTCTTAAGAGAGACAGAGAAAGAGAGAAACAACTTTATCCAGTTTTTCACATGGCCTTCATTGCTCCAACACTTAGTTGTATATGTGGTGCTGGGGTTTGAACCCGTGTCCTCGGGCTTGCCAGGCAAGCACTGAAACCGCTGAGCCACCGCTCCAGCCCTAGATCTGAACTTTTGAGCGTCCCTTCATCTTACTTTTTTCATTGTCAGCCTTGTTTCAGAGAGTTAATGCTGCTATATAACTGCTCTCTTGATAATTGAATTTATTGATTCCCATCCTTTCCCCAAAATAATTTGAAGGAGCTTTTACAATGTTAATGAAAAATTAATAAAATACAAATAGAAAAGCAGAACTATGGAAAAGAGGAGAAGGAAAATGATGCCATGTGGATTACATTATTGCCTGAGTATTAGCGTTGCCTGTGAGATTCCTGGTGGACCATGCAAAAGCGGAAATACAATCAGCTGCATGTTTTTTCTTATTTTGTAAAAGCAAGAAGTACAGGTCTCAGAAAGGACAGGTTTCCCCCCCTTGGTGTCATATTCTATAACATATTTTACCCAAGGACTTTGTTTTCCTTTCTTTTTTCCTTCCTTCCATCAAACCCAGGGCTTCACATGTGTGAGGAAAGCACTCTGTTGCTGAGCTAAATTCCCAATCCAAATTTTTTCTGTGTAAGAAACATTGAGTGTTAGGTTTGATAATCTACTCAGCTATGATCTATTTTATTTTGTGGTGTAGTGGATTGAATCCTGGGCCTTGTAAATGCTAGGCAAGTGCTCAACCCCTGAGTCACATCCCCATCCCTCAGCTATTTTAAAAATAGCAAATTGGAATAGAAATGTCTTTTTGACTATTTCTTATAGCAACATTTCAGAGAAACTTAAAGTGTCATTAAAGCGTAACTCAGTCAAAGCAATACTGTGAGGTGCTGAACTCCTGTGGCCCAGGTAGATATAATTTTGGTAATTTAATAAAGGAAGCTATAACTACGTTTACATTTTGCAGGGAAAATGCTTGCAGAGATAATGTTCATATTTACCTTTCAGGATGGGCGACTGAGGTCATGCTTCTCAACGAGACAATTTAAATATGATGCAGAATATACCCACTGCTCTGACCCATGGTTCAGTTCACAAATCCCCCATTGTCTTGCCTTTCTTGCATAAAGATCTGCAAATACTCAGTATGGATCCTGGCTGGTTGGACTTTGGCTTTTCCATCATTGTTCTGCTCACCACATTGATTAAAACCACCTTACTTTTAACTGAAGTCTTAAAACTTCAGGGTGGTCTTGCGCTATTATCGTTTGTGCTGGTGCTGTACATTTCGAATGCATCCTTCATCACAATCCTTTGAGGCACTGCATAAAAATTACCACCTCGACTATCAGACACTATGGCAACTAACTGCAACCAAAAAAAAGGTGTTTAGATATGAGCATGGCTGGAAACACTCACCGAAAGATGGAAATTGCAAGAACAGCAAAAACTCCAACATCCTTCTAAACACAATGCTAGAGAAACAACTGCAAATACTGGTCAGAACAAGAATTTCAGAAATAGAAGGACTACTGCTTAGGAATTTTGTAGCAAGTTCTGACAAAAGTTGACATTTGTCTGTTTGTAAATATCCTGCTAAAGTTTGAAATGGGCAATTGGTTACATAGAGTTTTATGGTGCCTTACATTGAGATTTGGGTTTTTATTGCAAAGGGTGGAAACAAACTCTCTGCACATAGTAGGCTTTCTTTGTTGTTACTGCTGCTGATAAGTGCATTTTTCTTTATACTTTCCTATAGCTCTTTCAATAAGTACTGAAGGACTTCCTTCTTAGGGGGTGAAGGCTTTCCTGCCCCCTCAGCTATTTGTAGTCTTATTGGAGGCCAGCACAGAACATCTCACATTTCTACGCGAGTGAGCAAGCTTTTCTATGTTATCTTGATATACTTTTTACCATTCACCAGCAGGCAGCATAGCAACCACGATAATTATATAAACACTTGATGTAAAAATACTCCATCTAAATCTGTGTAATTATATAATAACATAATATAGTAAGTTATATTTTCAGACTACCTCTTAGACATTTCAAAGCTCTTATACAGATGTGTTCTGGAGCATATTGGAAACCGAAGGCAGGAAGGGCTTTTAAAATTGGCAATAAGTTTGAAAATATTCTGTTTCCAGATTTCTTAATTGGTACCTTCAGTATGAAAATGAAATAGCAAGAAACACAAGTATTTGCCACTTCTCAAGAGATTTTCTGTAGTTTCTCTCCCATTATGATCATCTGAGTCAACTGTTTAAAACTCATTGTTCACACTCACCCTCTGAGCAAGCGGAGAGGATATGTTCTAGGGTGCTTGACCAGGCATTAAGAACATTTTTGGGGGGGGCTGGAGCGGTGGCTCAGCGGTTACAGTGCTTGCCCAGCAGGCCTGAGTATGCGAGTTCAAACCCCAGCACCCATGTACACAACTGAGTGTCTGAGCAACAAAATCCATGTGAAAAACTCAACAAAAATTGATTCTCTCTGTCCCTCTCTCTCTCTCTTAAAAAAAAAAAAAGAACTTTTTTGGTTTTTGTGGTGGGCGATGTCCCCACCAAAGTAGTGTTGAGCATAGCTCCTAAGCTAAAACCTTCCTCTCCTATTAATCCTGGCTAAGTCTTGGAAGCCAGGGATGTGGAGAAAAAGCCCTAGCAAGGCAGAGCAGGTAGAGAATCCAAGTCATAAATGAAATGGTTTTGTAGGTGACTATGCTTGAGTGACAGAGAAAAACCGGTATACATAAGCAGGCAGAAAAGCAATTTGCTTTCCGATTTTGAGATTCATCGAGTGTGTCCTTAGTTGTGGTTCATGAATTGACTAGAAGAAGGGTAAAGGCTAGAGAAGAGAAGCCCTTGCCTATTAAATAGGAGACCCATCTAATTAGGAAGAGTGACTTGGTTCTCCTCCTTCTGACAGATTGATGTTAACTTTGTTTTCCCCTTGTGGCTTTGCATAAATGTAAAACTAAATTATGTTTAAAAAGAAGTAAAGGTACTATTTATTGAGCACGACTTTACCTTTTTAATGAAGATAGCACCACAAGTGTCTTAAAATTCTACTTGAGCTCTTTTTTTTTTTAAAAGAGAGATAGAGAGAGACAGAGAAAGGGAAAGAGAGAATCAATTTTATTTATTTTTTCATCAGGTCCTCGTTTCTCTGACCCTTAGTTGTGCACGTTGTGCTTGGGTTTGAGCCCGGGTCCCTGTGCATTCCAGGCAAGCACTCCAACTGCTGAGCCGCCACCTCTCCAGCCCTACTTGAGCTGTTTTTTGTATTATTTGATATACTTTTTATCATTCATAAAAACTAAGAAAAATATGGAAAACTGTTATAGCTCAGGTGTGAGCTGTCCCCCAAAAGCTCGTGAGACAATGCAATCAAGTTTAGAGGTGAAATAATTGGGTCATGAGGCCCTTAACCTAATCAGTGCATCGATTCATTTGAATGGGTCAGCTGCGTGGTAGCCACAGGCAGGTAGGTGGTAGCTCCAGGCAGGTAGGGAGTGCTGAAAGAGCTGGGGCATTGGGGCGTGAGACTTTGTGGTATATATTTTACCTCTGATAAGCCAAGCTTAATCTCTCTCTGCTTCCCAGCGGCCGGGTCCTGAGCTGCTTTCCTCCACCACCCTCTTCCACCACGATGCTCTGCCTCACCCTGGGCCCAGAGCAATGGAGTCAACTCCGTGGGCTGAAACCTCTGAAACTGCGAGCCCCAAATATACTCTTCCTCCTCTAAAATTGTTCTTGTCACGTCTTTTGGTCACAGTGGCAACAAAGACGACTAGAACAAACACCACGTAAAAGTAAGGTACTGAGCAAAAGTGTACATCCTGCCCTAATCCCATCAGCACCGCAGGGTGGGCGTCCTACCCGATCTCCAGCCCCAACTTTCCAGACTAGCACAGTTGAGGGTTAGTCAGACTAACACCTGCTTGAGGTCATGTGGCTGTTAAGTAGGTAGTGGGGTCCAGGCCCAGCTGTGTTTAGGTGAGGGATTTAAGCCTGGGTTTACTTAATTCCAAAGCTGGCATGCCTTCCACGGATGTCCTAAGCAGCGGGCTCGCACAGC
This sequence comes from Aplodontia rufa, assembly GCA_004027875.1. NCBI lineage: Eukaryota > Metazoa > Chordata > Mammalia > Rodentia > Aplodontiidae > Aplodontia > Aplodontia rufa. Next base: position 12,256 of record PVKS010031771.1, read on the forward strand.
TCTTTGGCTTGATTGATGACATTGGAATCAGTAGGCAGAAGGACTTCATCACAGAACATTCATAAAAAGATAAATAGTCAAAGAGCCTGGCTTCCTCCGAGGTGTTAAGAAGAAAACAGTCAAAGGGTTCAAAAGTTCAAAGGCCCATAAGAAGGAGGAGGCTTTTTTTCAAAATAGGAATCTAAGTTTAGGACAAATCTTGCTCTACGTCACTATCTCCTAAATTTACCCAACTAATAAGGCTCACTTGTGAAGCTTATTAAAAATATGCAGTGTGTTAGATCTCTTAAAGAATCTGATTCATAGGATTTTTTTTTGGGTGGGACGCAGAAATTTCTATTATAGAAATGTCTATTATAGAACCCCTCCCCCCTCAAGATTGTTTTATGAAGAGGAAGTTTAAAAAACATTGCTTGAAAAAGTTGACTCGGTATTATGAATTTCCAGAGTCAACAGAGATATGTGTGTTTAAAACATAGCTTGAGATGTAATTCATGTATCACACAGTGCACATCCATGAAGTGTACAAATAGCCGTTGGTATGATCAGCAACCATCACCACGATCAGTTTTAGAACATTACCATCACATAAAAACTCCATAATCACTAATGTTCATTCCCATGTCTCTCAGTCCCTTCCTCTTATCCTCCCTCCCCCAACCTGAGCTCTGGCAACCACTTATTTGCTTTCTGCCTCTGTATATTAATCTATCATGGACATTTAAAAAATATTTCCTCCTACCTAACTATATTTGTATTTCTTTTGCCCAACATTGCCCCTCCTTCCAACCATCTAAGCCTCTAGGTAACCACCATTCTATTTTCTTCTTTTGTGAGATTAAGTGTTTTATATTCCTTTAGTGTGTGAGATGATGCATTATTTGTTTTTCTATACTCAACTTATTTCACCTAACATAATGTTCTCCAGTTCCATCCATGTTGTTGCAAATGATAGTATTTCCTTTTTATGGCTCAATAGTATTTCACTGTGTCACATTTTCTTTATCCATTTATCTGTTGATGAACACTTCAATTGATTCTATATTTTGCCTATTGTGAATGGAAAACACTACAATAAACATGGGAGTATAGATGTGTGTTTGAGATACTGGTTTTATTTTCTTTGTATGTATATCCAGCAGTGAGATTTTTAGATCATATGATAGTTTTATTTTCAAGTTTTTGAGGAACTGCAAAATAGTGGCTATAGCCACTATTTTCCATAGTGGCTATAGCAATTTACATTTCCACCAATAGTGTACGAAGTCTCCCTTTTCTCCACGTCCGCCTTGATACTTATTATCTTTTCTGTTTATAAGTCATTCTAGCACAACCAGTGATGTCACATTGTGGTTTTCACTTACGTTGCCCTAATGATTAGTGATGTTCAACATGTTTTCATATACTTGTTGGTTGCTTGTATGTCTTCTTTTGAGAAATGTCTATTCGGGTGATTTGTCTTTTTTTTTTTTTTTTTTTGTACTGAGGATTGAATCCAGGGGTGCTTTACCACTGAGTTACATCCCCAGCCCTTTTTATTTTTTATTTTGAGACAGAGTCTTGCTAAGTTCCTGAGGGTCTCACTGATTGCTGAGGCTGGCTTCAAACTTGCAATCCTCCTGCCTCAGCTTCCTCAGTTGCTGAGATCACAGGCCTGTACCACCACGCCTGGCTCATTGTCCATTTTTAAAATAGTGATTTGTTTTCTTGTTATTGAGTTGTTTGGCTTCCTGATACATTTTGGACATTAACCACTTATCAGCTGTATAGTTTAGAAATACTTTCGCTCATCCTGTAGGTTGCCTTTTCCTTTCATTGTTTCCTATACTGTGCAGATTTTACTTTGATGTCATCCACTTGTCTGTTTCTCTTTCTTGTTGCCTTTGTTTCGAGACCGTATTCAGGAAATCACCACCCAGAGCAATATCATAAAGCATTTCACTTATGCTTTCTTCTAGTAGTTTCACAGTTTTAGGTCTTAGATTTTAGTTTTTAATCCATTTTGAGTTCATAAGGGCCGCATTTAACTCCTTGCATGTGAATATCTGGTTTTTCCAATATCATTTATTGAAAAGGCTGTGCTTCCCCAATATTCTCGACACTTTGTGGAAAAACAGTTGGTAGTAAAGGCATGGATTTGGTCTATGTGTCTGTTTTTATGCCAGTACTATGTTTTTGTTTATTTGTTTGTTTGTTTACTGTGGCTTTGTAGAGCATTTCAAAGTCATGTGATATTTCTAGCTTTGCTCTTTTTGCCAACATTGTTTTGGCTATTTGGGATCTTTTGCTGTTCCATATGAATTTTAGTAGTGCTTCTTATATTTTGGTGAAGAATGTTATTGTATGATAGGAATTCCATTGAATCTGTGGATTCTTTGGGTGTTATAGATACTTTGATGATATTAATTCTAATCTACACTGGGTACGATGGCACATGCCTATAATCCCAGCTACTAGGGAGGCTGAGGCAGGAGGACCACAAGTTTGAGGCCAGCTTGGGAAACTTAGCAAGACCCAGCCTCAAAATTAAAAATAAAAAGGGCTAAGGATGTGGTTCAGTGAGAGACTCCCCTCCCCAATACACATTCAATCCCAGTACTGAAAAAAAATTCTTCAAATTCACAAACATGGAATATCTTTCAATTTATTTGTGTTTTCAATTTCTTTCACCAGTATTTCCTAGTTTTCACTGTCTCTTTCACCTTCTTGGCTCAATTTATATCTAGGTATTTTTTAAAGTACCTATTATAAATGGGAATAATTTTATTGATTTCTTTTAAAACAGTTTGCTCTTAACATATAGAAATACTACTGATTTTTGTATGTTGATTTTGTATCCTGTACCTTACTAAATTTTTTAGTTCTTTTTTTTTTTTTTTTTGGTAGAGTTGTTAGAGTTTTCTATATGTAAGTCCACATCGTCTGCAAACAGAGGCACTTAATTTTCTTGTTTCCAATTCAGGCGTCTTTTATTGTTTTCCTTGCTTAATTGCTTCGGCCAGGACTTCTAGTACTATGCTGAATAGAAGTTGCAAAATGGTCATCCTTGTCTTGTTCCAGAACATGTGGCAAAAGCTTTGAACTTTTCCACATTTTGTATGATATTCATTGTGGGTTTTTCATAGGTAGCCTTTATTGTGTTGAAGTAACAAATTGTAAAACCAATTTATTGAGCATTTTTATCCTGAAGGAAGGTTTAATTTTGTTAAATGTAATTTCAGAATCTATTGAGATGACCCTATAAATTTTGTCCTGCATTGTGCTAAGGTGAACCATCCTTGGATTCCTGGGAAGAATCTCACTTGATCATGGTGAATGACTTTTTGAACTTGCTTTTGGATTTGGTTTGCTATTTTGTTCAGGAGTTTTGCATCTATGTTCATCCAGGATGTTGACCTGTATTTTTCTTTTATTTGTTAAATCCCTGTGTGATTTTGTATTAGTATAATACTAGCCTCTTAGAATGCATTTGGAAGAATTCTCTCCTTTTCAATATTTTGGAACAGTTTGTGAAGAATTGGAATTACTTCTTTTAATGTTTGGTAGAAACTGGCAATGACATTTTCATATCCTGAGCTTTTCTTTGATGGGAGGCTTTTTATTACTGACTCAGTCTCCTTGCTTGTTATCAGTCTGTTTAGATTTTCTATGCATTGAATTTGATTTTGGTAGGTTATGTATGCAAGGAATTTATTAATTCCCCATAGGTTTTTTTTTAAGAGAGAAGGAGAGAAAGAGAGAGAGAAAGAGAGAATCAATTTTATTGAGTTTTTCACATGGCTTTCGTTGCTCTGACTCTTAGTTGTATACGTGGGTGCTGGGGTTTGAATGTGCATGCCAGGCAAGCGCTATAACCGCCGAGCCACTGCTCCAGCCCCTCTCCCTAGGTTTTAACAGGGAAATATGTTTTAGATAGGAGTTAAAGAGTATAACAACAACAACAACAACAACAACAAAAAGCAAGGAGATTTTGCTTAAAGGCAGCTATGAATATTAGGCTGTGTGAAGAAAAGAACAGTAAATGAGTTCAAATAAAATAGAAGATGATACACGTGTTACTCAGGACCATTTCAAATGCACGTAATTGGTGACAAGGTGACTGGAGGTCAGGTTAAGCTTAAGAAATTTGGTGGTTGGGATATAGTAGCTCGAAATGCTGGAAAGATCAAGAAGCTTCCATAATGTGTGGGCTGGGCTTTCCATTAACAGGGGAGGATGTGATTGGCCAGCAGTAGTCTGTCAGCCACTGTGACTGTGGGCATGGACCGAGGGTGACAGACCTATGCTCCATATGGAGAAAGGTGCATATATAACATAGAGATATAAGAAAAGAGATGGGGAAAAGATAAGGAGGTGGAGGCTTAAAACATTACACAGCTACTGCAATAACAAAGAATGGTTGTTATTTTCCCCCTTATTTTATGACATATTTAATAATTTTTATAAATAATGATATTAACTGCTTAATATATTGTAAGCAAAATTAAATATTAGAAGTAAAAATGCATATATAATCCTGTAAATTTTCTGTAAATTTCCTATAAAATGAGAACTCAAAAGTCCAAGGTCAATTTGATGATATTACTTATTTTCCCATTACAGTTGAATAGAGGAAGGATATGGGTTATAGGGCAGCTAATAAGCCTCTTCAGGACTTGCCCAGTTCCCAAATAATGAGTATGTCATTCTCTCTTTCCCACTTGCCTGCCTGTCCTTTCCCTCTCTCTCTCTCTCTTACTTTATTTTCTTTCTTTCTTTTTCTTATCTAATTATCTAAAGTTATAAATTATCTTTGGAAACCGATTTCTTTCCAAAATTAAGAGCATCAATTTTGTCAGCATATTCCATGGTGTTGCAGATAACAGTTCAGAGACAACTCCCTTGCCTATTAATTCCTCATCCCCCAAAAGGCTCCATTTTCAACAGTTTCGATGATCAAGCCACAAAATAATATCTGAACAGCTTTTTCTGAAATGCTCAGAAGAGTTTTAAATATTTTTAACAAACTAAAAAATATTAGTTACGCTGGCAGCTTTTCAAAGCAAAATGTGCTCTTTTTGATCAAAGACAAAATAGATAATGAAAGAGAAACCATTTCTTTATTCAACAAATCGGAAGTTAAAAAGCCCACTACGTGTTGGATTATAATAAGTAGATCAGTGTGGGAGTCTTGAGGTGTAATTCATGATCTGGGGTAGGACAAGTATTTCTAAGTTAGTAGCTAGTCTGAGTTTCTTGGGATTGGTTACTTAACAGCTTTTTGGTTTATAAATTGTGGAGATGCCTGGAATTGTCTCACCAGAAACAGGAGTGGACAAAATCGGTCATTGACTTCTGCTCTGTTCCCTGTTGGTGCTCTTTCCTCACCTCCTGTCCCTGGTCCCTCTGGTCTAGTTTCTCTGCACCCCATGCCCTGATGCTGTCCCTCTTGGAATAAAGGACCTCATTACTTGCACACTCTCTGGCCATATTCTCTCCTGGTATCCTGTCTTCCAGAATTACCCTTTTTTAACCAGTTATGATGAGGTAGGCTTGGTGTTATGATGGTGTTAAGGTTAGGGACACAAGAATTCTTGAATCTTGCAAGGCTTTCTGCAGTTCTTTTTCTGTGAGTTCACAAGGATTATGAAACATTGCAAAAGAAAACAAGAAAATGCTTTGCTCACTGCGTGAGGAGAGAGCTTAGTGAGTTAGGTTGGACTCAATGTTTCAGGCTGGAAGACGAAGGCTCTTCCTGCTTTAGCCTAAACCAGAGCCTAGAATATTGCTGTTACATAAGAAAAGACCTGAACTAGTCGGGTTATCCAGAGGAGCTCCTTATGATTGTGGAGGCTGAGAAGTCTCACAGTTTGCCCTCCATAAGACCCAAGAAAAATGATGGTGTAGCTCCAGTTCAGGCTGGAAGGCCTATGAAGTGGAGGATCGTTGGTTTACGTTCTCACGAAAATCTAAGACCCAAGAACATGGAGCTCCAAAGGCAAGAGAGGATAGGTGTCCAGCTCAAGGGGAGAGAAAGGGGTGTGTCGGGGGGAGAGAGCAAAAACGCCAACTCTCCCTTCCTCTGCCACTTAGTTCTACTCACGTCTGCAGTGGATTGGGTGATGAGTGTCCACATTGGTGAAGGTGCTCAGTCTATCTATTCAAATGCTAATGCTTTCCAAAATATCCTCACAGATATCCCCAGAAATCATATTTTACCTCGCACTTGGGCATCCTTGACATAAAATTAGCTACCTAACACCCCTGCCAGCTCTGAGAAGATGTAGCCAGAGAGGCAGGTGGTAGAGAGATGGCAAGTGTCCCTCATCTTCCAGGAGGCTCTGGCTCAGCTGCCTTGTGGGATAGAAATTCTCTAAATGTACCTCTGAGGTTTGTCTTCCCTCCAAGACCATGTTTTAGAGATAGTTTTGAACAATGAGCTAAAAGTCTTTCATTGGTCTATCACTAGATTTTCCTTTAGACTCTGCACAAACGGGTGTTTTATATTACGTCTGAAATGCTGGCTGCAGGCACTTACAACACTTCAGCTCCGCTCCACTCTACAGTGCTGTAGTGTGTGGGTGAAGCTGGAAGGCAGGGGTATCTAGGTCCACCTTTCGTTACTGTCACTCAACTTTAGCAATTCTCTTAAGTTTTGGGGGGTCTAATTACCTCATCTAAAATCTAAGGATATTACTATCTTTGCTTGCCTGCTTGCTTTTTCTTTTCTTTCTTTTTGCAACACTGGTGATTTAACCCAGCATGTGCTAGGCAAATATTCCACCACTGAGCTCTGCCCTGCCCTTTTTATTCTATTTTGAAACAGCGTCTCACTAAGTTACCCAGGGCCTCCAACTTGGTTATCCTCCTGCCTCAGGTTTTTGAGTAGCTGGGATTGGTTACAGGTGTGCACCATTACACCCAGCGCCTTAGATATCTTTCTGAAGGCGAGATAAACATGGCCACCATCTTCAAGATCCTAAAATTCTTATTTAGACTTCTGAGAACCTCTTCTTTTCCTTTGTTTAATTAAAAGGGAGTGAACATGAAGATGAGGCCTCACGCACTTCTGAATTTTCAGAACAGACCACTTCAAGAGGTTGGCTTGGAGCTGACTCTCCAGGCCTCCTGGGAGAACAGATACAGAGCTGCAGGCCCGATGTGATGCACAGGCTTTTGGTACTGCAGGAGGAAGATTTCCTAAGGAGAAGAAACTGCCTGTGACCTTACTGTCTGAAAACAGAGCCTCAGGTGCCAAGAAGCTGTAAGAGGGCTGAGGTAGTCAGTATTTGCCTACAACTGTGCTTTTGCGGGAGCCGGGTTTTTGAGAATAATGAAGGGTTTCTCAGGAGATAAAAAGCAAACAAATGAAGGATGGTAGAGAAAATTCCTTCTTGATTGAAAGCTCACTTGATGTAAAATTCTAGTATATGTAAATCCATTTCTGAATACCTTCTTGATAACCTTGAGAGTTAGTGCAGGATTGGAGAGTTGATAATTCCTGCTCATAAACTCAATGAATGTTTTGAGAAAGGAAAGTTGCAGAAGAAAAAAAATCTGTAAGAATGTTCATTATTTGCAAAGTAATCTAATAATGTGTTTTATAAGCATGCCTTTGAAATTTGCATAGAGAAATCCCCAAAGCTCATTTACTGAAAGCATGATCCCTTATGCAGAAAGGCTCAGAGCTGTGGCTTTTAGGCAAATGATTGGATCATAAGGGTTCTGCCTTCATCACCAGATTAATCCATTTGCTGGGTTAATCCATTGATAGGTAAATAGACTATTGGATGATAGCTGTAGGCAGGTAGGGTGTTGGGGATTCCCCCAACATGAGGCCCAGCTGGCTTGTAAAAGAATTGGTGGTAAACAATTCTGACCCAGCTGGCTTGTATCTTTCTTAGTGATGTAATGCCTGACTGCATGACTAAGCTATTTGGTCACTCATTTGTACAACTGGATAAACGTGTTTGCACTGTACCCCTATTGGATGTTGTAACGGATAAATAGAGTAGCGACTAGTCAGGCAGAGCAAGCAAGTGAGCGAGCAAGGAAGCAGCCCTGTCCTGATGCAGTCAGAGAAGAAGCATGGAAGAAGCAAGCAGCAGTCAGGAGGAAAGCAGAGAGACAACCACAAGCTGCCTGGGAGACCACCGCCTGCTGCCTGAGAGAGTCAGAGAGGCAGCAGCAGCAGAGACGGCGGAGAGATCAGCAGCGGTAGAAGATGCAGGCAGTAAGTGTCTCGGCTGCAGAAACAAGGACTCTAAACGTTAATAGCCTTGACTCAAAGAGAGGGAAGGCGGGAAGTGCCTGGAGGCCTTTAGCCGAGGTAAAGGGAGAAATAAAATGCTTGGAGAACTTAAGAGCAAATGGGTCTAGTTTAATGCTTCGTCCGGTCCCTGCTGGCTGGGACCGAACAGTAGGGCAGAGCTGGAGGAAATGGGTCACTGGGGGAGTGGCCTTGGAGACTACATCTGTCTTTGTTCCTTGCCTTTCTCTCTCTCTGCTTCATGGCTGCCATAAACTGAGTGGTTTTCCTCCCCATGTCTTTCTACCATGATGTTTCTGCCTTAGAGCTAGCTCACCATGGACTAAATCCTCTGAAGCCATGGTCCCAAAACAATCTTCAGAATCCTGTTTTTTGTTTTTGTTTTTTCTTGTAAGGTGTTCTTCAACTATGAATCTCTCATCCAGATTGCTTTTAGGAATCTGTTATAAATGAAATCAAACACGTGGTCAGGTGTGGGTGAGCAAGGCAGAAAGTTTACTTTGGCCAAAGGGCGAAAGAAAAATGCTCGCCTCACAAGGGAGTGAGGGGTTTTTAATGCCGACCTGACGCAATGCTGCCCTTTGCCCTAATTGGAGGAGCTCAGGTGCACAGTCTGCGCGATTGGCTGTGATTAAGTGGAGGCAGGTGCAAGAGGAAGTAGGTGGCGACTGGGAGAGAATAGGGGTGGGGGTCCCCGCACAGGTGGCGAGGGTACTAGGGATTCCATGTTCACCGGAAGAAGATGTCTGGGTACCAGAAGAGGTCCTTGGAAAGAGGTGGGTGAACACAGGTGAGGGAGTTACTATCTTCAAAGGGGGAGGGGGAATCTAAAATGGAGGTAGTAGATTATACATCACAATCTTTCAAGTTTGACAGCAAAGACATTCATCTTACAGAATTCAAGCCCCAAATTTGGAGAGTAGATGTCAAAGCCAAATTCCTCACGAATGCTGAGAATCTGGCTTTAGAAAGCAGCAAGCAGTCATCATAGAAAGGAAGCTTGAAGTGTGCCAACAGGAAGAGGGAAGTGATTTAAGGAGCATAGTGGACATTTTCCATCAGTGATTTGGAAGTCAGAGACCTCTGAGGTTACCATTTGTGCCATTGGCTACTGCTCAAAGGTGATGTGACCTGTATAAGAGTCAAATAAATTTAGAGAACAAAACATAGGAAGCCAAAGAGAAGAACATTCTAGCAATTGTGATGCTGATGGTTATATCTCCTGAGCTTTACTCTTCTGTGTTGAAGGACTCTGAACTAAGACTCCATGGATTTATATAAAATGACAGAAAATGCTTTTTCCTTAGAGATATATGAAAATAGAAATTGTGCCTTGAACACTTTAACCTTAGAAATATAGACTTTAGGGGCGGGGGTTTAGCTCAGTGGCAGAGCGCTTGCCTAGCATGTGCAAGGCCCGGAGTTTGATCCTCAGCCCTGAAAAAAAAAAAAAGTATAGACTTTATTGACTTGAATTGCTAATGCAAAAATATTGCTTTTATTTTTTAAATCTATATGTCTCTGTCTTAAATTTTCATAAATATTGTAGCAGAATAATATCATTCATTATTTACAAATCTATTGAACTTTCAAGAATTTGCTGACAGTAAAAGGATAAAAATTTTAAGGATAGTTCATTTTACAGCATAAATAACCTAAAAGGTCATTTTGATTTTTACAATAACATCCAAAGAGAGTAGATATTGAGAGTAAGTCTTAGAAGTTAGAAGAATTAACAATTACTTTTTTTTTTTTTTAAGATACTGTGAATTTAACCCAGGGGCACTTTACTGCTGAGCTGTAACCCTGGCCCTATTTATTTTATTTTGAGACAGAGTCTTGCTAAGTTGCTGAGTCTGGCCTTGAATTTGTGATACTCCTGTCTCAAACTCTTGAGCAGAAGGAAATAAGGTGTGCACCACTGACATTTACTATTAAAATGGTTCATTGATTTTAAAAAATACTGGAAGTAAAAAACAGAAAATCAATTATGGTTAATGTATATCAAAATAGTGTTTATTTTATATCTTTTCTGAATTTCTTATTATGTGGGCAATACTTGTCTATAAGGATGTTGGTTTTTTTGGTTTATGGTAATGTATTTTTTTAGGGTATTGACTAGCAAAAAAGTCTTAAAATTCAAGTGGCTCATCTGGAAAGCAGTGTGGAGACTCCTCAAAAAACTAGGGATGGAACCACCTTTTGTCCCATCTATCCCACTCCTGGGTATTTTCCTAAGAGAGCTAGAATCTGCATACTACACAGACACAGCTACACCGATGTTTATAGCAGCTTAATTTACTATAGTTAAACTTTGGAACCAACCCAGATGCCCCTTACTGGATGAGTGGATTCAAACCTGTGGTACATATATGCGATGGAGTTCTACTCTGGTATTAGAAAGAATGATATTATGGCATTTGCAGCCAAATGGATGGAGATGGAAAAAATTATGCTGAGTGAAATATCCTAAACTCAGAGACTCAAGGGCCAAATATTTTCTCTCATATGTGGAAGTTAGAATACAATTAGAAACAGATTGAAAGTTGGCTGAGCTAAATAATAACCTTAACATGGGTGAATGTTTACATGAGCAGGGGGAACCATGGCTATGATGCTGGGGGTTGAAGGTAGGGGGGGCA
>PVKS010031772.1:0-23101 GCA_004027875.1 Aplodontia rufa
TCCTGATCCCTGCATCCCCCACAACCAAGTGGCCCAGTGGTCGGCTGGGGTCCCGCCCACCTGCCCTGTGGGAAGATCCCGCGGATCTGGAGGCAGGTGTGTGCTGAAGGCTGGGAGGCAGGGAGTCCCGGGCCTCCCTGAGGCTCTCGCTCGTGAAGGACATCTGTGGGCCAAGGCTGGTGTGTGCAATGCCTCTGTCTGCCAGAGTGTGCGTGTGATGTGGTGGCCAGCAGCTGCCTCAGGGCAGCTGGAGAGAGCCAGATGCCTGGCAGCTGTACCCAGGAGACCACGGCCCCAGCTCTTAATTAAACCCTCCAGACCTCCCCTAGAGCCTGCCTGGCACCTCTGGCTCCTGATCAGATAGCACATCCCTGGACGGCTGTAAGGCCAACACCCCACAGCTCTGGAATGTTCTGCGGGCCCTGCCTGCCTTTGTTCTTGAAGGAGAGCGAGCTGAAGGGGAGTGGGTGGCTGTGTGGAGGGTCCCCAGGGGCCCAAGGTGTGCGTGTGGCAGTTGTCAGCATGGGGCATTGGGAGCCTTGGGACAACCCGGAGCCCTGGGGCCTGCCACCTCCCACACCTGGCTTGGCCCGTCCCTTCCCACGTGGCAGGGAAAACCGGCACCCGCAGTTGCTGCACCCTCAGATGTAGGCCTCTGAGACAGGGGGTCCCACCTAGGCCGGTGCCATGGCTGCAGAGCACACCCATGTTAGGACTGGGGAAACTGAGGCACAGGGAGGTGCAGCCCTTTTTTTCAATTCGAGACTAGTGAGAGGCACAGCTGACACTAGGTCCTGGCCCTGGGGGAGCAGGTGGGGCCTCGCTTGCCCCCTGACACCCTGGGGGAGCGGGTGGGGCCTCGCTTGCCCCCCTGACACCCTGGCCACAGCTTTCGCAGAGCTGCAGACCGACATCCACGAGCTGACCAATGACCTGGACGGCGCCGGCATCCCGTTCCTCGACTACCGCACGTACGCCATGCGGGTGCTCTTCCCCGGCATCGAGGACCACCCCGTGCTCAAGGAGATGGAGGTGGGAGCCCTGGCCAGGCCCCGCTTGCGGAGGCCACTGTGGCCTTCTACCTGTGGGGTCCTTGGGTGCTGGTGGGCAGCCAGTGGGCCTGGGGCTGGTCTGAGCCTGAGGACGCCGCCCAGGTCTGCTGGGCTCAGTTCTGCCAAGTGCTGGGGTCCCGGGAGGCAGACCGGAGACCTGACCAGCACAGGGTGGCAGGGCTGCCCGGGGGCTGGGCAGGAGACTGGCTGGTGTGGCTCTCCAGTGCCTCAGGGGTCCCTCACTGGGCAGGCCACCCTCTGTCCTGGGTTCCTGGCCTGCCTCTGTTGGATTCCCCCACCACTCACCTGGCCTGGTCTCCTGGGCAGGGTCCCTGCCCTGTGTTGGGAGGTGCAAGCACCCAGCTGAAGTCCACTGTGGCTGCTTGGGGAAGGAGCTCATGGCTGACACAGCACAGGCCCCGCAGAGAGCTGGCTCTGCTCTGATGACATTAGCAATACCGAGTACTCAGGGACAGGGCCAGCTCCCAGCTAGCAGCAGCCAGGGCCTCAGCAGGTAGCTCTGTCGTGCTCTCCTGCCCTGGGCACCCATCTGCACACACCTGGAATGGTGGGGAGCCTCATTCAGCTGCTGGACCCTGTTGGTGGGACGTCCCTCTTGAGCTCAACCTGCACAGGCCTTCCTGTCACTCTGGCTTGGGGCCCAGAGGTCACTGCCTTCTCATTCCCTGGCACTGTGCCATTTTGAGGCTCCATCCTCTCCCTCCTTTGGGTCTCTCACATGCCTCCGTTTGCCAAGTCTGTCTCTGTCACTGTGACTCTGAATGTTCTACTCGATCCTTCTCACTTAGCCACTTGGGCTACGAGTGAGGTCACTGGTGTTCTCAGAAAGAGCCGGTAGGAACCCTCCTGTCCTCACAACCCTAGTATTGACAAGAAATAGAGCAGGAGCCCTGGAGCCAGCCATGCCTGCACTCCACCTCGTTTTACTGCCTTCACGCTGTGTGGGTCTGATCAAGCCTCTTCCCCTCTCTGAACATCAGTGCCCTCATCCATGAGGTGGGGAGGGTGGCTTTTGTGTTCATTCTTGCTCCTGGCACTGAGCAGGTCACAGTTCTGTGTTGAATTGTCACAGAGCTGCCGGAGGCCAGGCCAGGGGAGGTGCTGGCCAAAGGGCTCAGCTCCAGAGAGGGTGGCAGGAGCCACCTCTCATCCTGCAGCCCCGTCCTGGGGACACCCGTTCTTGTCCCTGCTGGCAATGGGCTTTTCCTGGGCAGCGGCTGAGTGGCCACAGGCTATTGTGGTGGCACCAGTGGGGCCTGGGAATCAACCCGCCGTGGCCCTCGGGAGCCAAGGCCATGTGCCCCCCACCCTCAGGCCCCGCTGCCTGTCCCCGCCCTGCGAGCCCTGGGCACCAGGCAGGCACCGCCCCCAGCCGAGGCCCTCCCTCCTGCCTCCTGGGCTGGGCCGCTGCCCCATGGTCCGAGCAGACTCGTGCACTCCCGCAGGTGCAGGCCAACGTGGAGAAGTCCCTGACGTTGTTCGGGCAGCTGCTGACCAAGAAGCACTTCCTGCTGACCTTCATCCGCACGCTGGAGGCGCAGCGCAGTTTCTCCATGCGCGACCGCGGGAACGTGGCCTCGCTCATCATGACGGCCCTGCAGGGCGAGATGGAGTACGCCACCGGGGTGCTCAAGCAGCTGCTGTCGGACCTCATCGAGAAGAACCTGGAGAGCAAGAACCACCCCAAGCTCCTGCTGCGCCGGTGAGCTGTGCGGCGGGGACCCCTGGGTGCTAGCACCGCCTGGGGTCCACCGCCTGGGGTGCACCGCCTGGGTCATGGAGGTCCCTGGGGTGGGAGGGCAGGGGTGTCCGAGACAGAGCCCACCTCGGTGGGCACCTTTTGAGGCCTGAGCTTCAGCTCTGCAGAAGGGTGCTATGCGCGTGGTAGGTGGCGGGGACCTTGTGCCTGCTCAACAGCAGGAATGACGTCACCCTGCCTGCGTTTGCGGTTCTCCAACCCCCAGGACTGAGTCGGTGGCCGAGAAGATGCTGACCAACTGGTTCACCTTCCTCCTGTACAAGTTCCTCAAGGTAGGCAGGGCTGTGGACCGTGTCGGGAGGGGGTTCCAGTGACCAGCGCAGGGACTGGAGGAAGATGCTGGGGAGACGGGCAGTAGATGGGGTCTCAGCCCATCTGGCTCAGGGGCTGGCAGCCGGGCACGGCGATCCCAGCACTGCGTCCCCTGGCCCCTTGCTTCTGTCATGAGCCTCTGGAGGCCAGCGAGGGTGTTCCGGCCCCCGTATGAGTGGCCGAGCTGAAGTTTGCACACAGGTCCAGATCTCTGCACTGTGTCCAGGACCTGGAGCCAGCCACCAGGCCAGAGAGGGAGGGGGGCACCTGGGCCTGGGCCGCTGAGGGTCCTGCATGCCTGCGGACGCACCCAAGGTTCTGTATGCTGTGACCATGGGGCCTGCACGGCCATGCGGGGCTCCCCTGAGCCTAGCAGTGGGCACGGACCATCCAGCAGGCTGTCACCCGGACCCTCCAGTCTGCACCTGGATCCTGGGGACTTTATTGGGGCTGTGATTAGTGGAGCGGTTGCCTGCACTCTAGGCGTCGGGACGTCGCCAAGATCCACTTACCTGGCTTCCCTGGAAATCCGGGCATGTGGCGGATGGGCCTCGGTCTCGTGCCCCTCCCTGGTGTCCTGCCTGGTCCCTGTGGGTGCTCTTTGCACAAGGGTGACCGGTAGTGCAGCCTGGGGGTCAACTGCTGAGTCAGGGTGCCCAGGCCTCTGCTGCCCTCAGAGCCTTCCTCCCTGTGTGGTCATCCTGTCCATCCTGGCGCAGTCCCTGGGAGAGACAGGAGATAAGAGAGAGGAGGCAGGTTGAGGGCCGGGGATGAGCAGGGAGGCAGGTGAAGGAGGGGAGCCCTGGGCAGAGCGAGCAGCTGGAGCAGGGCGGGGCCAGCGCTCAGGGCTTCTGGCCTTGAGAGGTGGGGCGCATGGTGAGTGCCCGATCAGCGGCACCCGTGTCAGGCAGAACCAGTAGCGGATGACAGAGTTGTGCGTTTGCTGTAAAAAATGCCAACCTCCGAGCACTGTGAAATGTATTTGCATGCTCATTAAATCCGGCTCTGGGAGCCCCAGAAAGCAGCGCGGAGCGAGGCTTGAAGGGCGCCAGCAGCTGGGTCCGAGCCGCGTCTCGGCTTGAGCTGACCCCCCTTGATCCCGATTCTCCACGCCCAGAGGAATGGGATGCCGTTCAACAGATCCGCTCCAGGATCCTAAGCCGGGTGCGGGTGCTGCGAGGAGGCCGGTCTGGCCTCGGAACCTGGCAGAGCGCGGAGTCCCCTGGGCCTCCCACACATGGGAAGGCTGGACTTGGGCTCTGAAGGGCAGGGCTGCAACCTCAGGGTGCCCGGGGATGTGAGGGAGGTGGAGGGAGGCCAGTGTTGGCCAAGGGAGCAGCAGGAGGGGACACAGGGAGGGGAAAGGCAGCGGGGGAGCGTAGTGGGCTCTGCTGAACGCCTGTCCACCCTCAGGGCCACTGAGGTCCCAGGGAGGGCGTGGGGCAGGGCAAGGAGCTCTGGAATCTCTGCAGATCACACCTCTTTCTGACTGCGGTGCGGCCCCTCCCTGTATGGACGTGCTGGGCACAGGGACACGCTCGTGACCTAACAGCGGAGGTGGCCCTGCCGGCGCTGTCTCCCACCCTGGGAGGGGCACCCGAGGCTCACCTAGGCTCTGGTCCCCATTTCTGGCCACCGACTCTCTTAGAGCAGCTTTGGGTCCGTGGTGGAATTGAGCCCAGGGTAGGGACTTCTCCTGGGCAGTCTCTGACCTGCAGTCACCTTGCAAGTTGGTGGCCTCACAGTGGCCGCAGTGGTGCGGGGGATAAGCATTCCGTAGAAAGTGCACTTGGAGTTTTGACTTCTGACCTCTCTCGGGCTGGCCAGGCAAGGGGCCAGGGCAGCCCCAGGCAGCGCAGACTGGGTTAGGGGTCCGCACAGCCCGCGTGGGGCCAAGCTGGGATGTCCGGGAGGTCGGGTGCCTCTGCGGCATTGTTGACGCAGTGTTTGCGGGTGACGATGTCATCCGTAATGCCGTTGTGAGTCCAGGAGCAGTCGCTTCCCGCACTCCAGCCTCCCCCGCCAGAGCGGCTCCTTAGTCACAGTAGGATGAACCCACCCTGGCACCCTGCGTCACTGAGGCCCTGCGGCACTGAGGCCCTGCGGCACACGAGGCTTCCTGGTGTTGGCCTCCTGTGGGTTTGGACAGGTGCATGAAGACCTGGGTCCACCTGTAGATGTCACAGATCGCCATCAGAGCCATTGCGGCTCCTGTTACCCAAGCCCGGCTGCAACCTCTGTCCCCATAGCTTTGCCTTTTTTGGAACTCTGGGTAGTTGGAGTCACGCAGGACGGAGCCTGCTCTGTGAGGTCTGAGGGTCCCCTCTCCACTGATGTCACCTAAGGTTCCTCCAGGTCTTTCATTGCTTTTTGACATGCCACAAACTTATAAAAGAAGTTTTACTCTGATAAAATGCCTGTGATATGAAGTTCATCATCTTAACCATATTTATCTGTTGTTTAATTTTTTTTGCCACCAGGGTTTGAACCCATTGGTTCAAACCAATGGGCCACATCCCCAGCCCTTTTTAAATCTTTATTTTGAGATAGGGTCTTGCTGAGTTACTCAGGGCCTCTGTAGATTGCTGGCTTTGAACTTGCCACCCTCCTACCTCGGCCTCCCGAGTTGCTGGGATGACGGGCGTGCGGCACCGCGTCCAGGACGACACTGACGCATTTCGAGTTAGCGCAGCGGCGTGCAGAGCGGTGCCCGTGTTCATCGGAAGATGAGTAGATAAGCGCTTGGAAGGCGCTCTGTGCGGTAGCCCCCTCATCTACCATCTTGCCACCGTTAGTTCCGTGACCTTTAGCCGGATGCAGTCTAAAGCTATTAAGTGGGAAATTCAGGGGATGAGCGATTTGCGTTTTAAATTGTGTCCCATTGTAGGGGGCGCGATGAAATCTCACTCTGTCCTTCCCGGAACGCGGCAGCCTTTGGTCCAGCGTATCCACTCTGTATAAGCTGCCTGCCCGGTAGTTACTCAGTCGGCGTCTTAGCTGTCAGATCCGCTGTCGCGGTGCAGCAGTGCTTGGGTTCAAGTGACCTGATTTCACGTGACAACCAGAAGCTCCCGATATGAATTCACATACAGAGTTTGCAGAGGTCGATGGTAAGAATGGATCCTCTGTGAAATTGTGAAAAAGGGATAAAGAAACTTGCTCTGGTTTTTTTGGGTGCGTGGTGCTGGGGTTTGAACTCGCGGACTCGCGCATGCCAGGCGGGCGCCGTAACCGCTGAGCCACCGCAGCAACCCGGAGTTGCTCTAGTTACACTGTCGCACCTCGCGGTAAGGACTTAGTGGAGATGGAGAAGGCGTGGAATGTGTGGGCGGGGGAGCCAAACGGATTCGTCCCCATGGATCCTGGTGAGTCACACCAGGAAGCACAGCGTCTCCGTGACAACTTAAGGGATCCCCTGGCACAAGTGACATCAGGCCGTTTGCTGCAGATGACGAATGGCCACACTTGCTCAAGAGCGGCTGGGACGTGTAGAGAAAGCAGCGTGTGGAGGGTGGGTCCCATCGCAGGCCTCAGACACCCGCTGTGGGTCTGGGGACACCGCCCAGCAGATAACCGGGGCTGCTAATAAGGTGGAATATTATCCTGTCTCTTTTTTCTTTCTTTAAGACAGAGGGACAGTGAGAGAGAAAGAGAAAGACAGAATCAGTTTTATTTAGTGTAGTTTTTCTGTGGCTTTCATTGCTGGAACACTTGGTTGTGTGCGTGGTGCTGGGGTTTGAACCCGCGTACTCGCGCATGCTCAGCAAGCGCTGTAACCCATGAGCCACCGCTCCAGCCCCTTATCCTGTCTTAAAGAGGAAGAAAATTACTTTAAAAAAAATTTTTTATTCATGGGCCTGGAGCGGTGGCTCGGGGGTTGCAGCACTTGCCTGGCATGTACAGGACCCAGGTTCAAACCCCAGCACCGCATATGCAGCTAAGTGTTGGAGAAACAAAGGCCAAATGAAAAAATAAATTAAACTGATCTCTCTTTCTCTCTCTCTCACTCTCTCCCTCTCTCTCTAAAAAAATTTTTTTTATTCGTTTGCTTATTTTGATACCAGGGATTGAACCCAGGGATGCTCTACGACTAAGTAGCATCCCTAGCCTTTTTAAAAATTAAAAAAAAAATTTAATTTTGAGAGTAGGGCCAGGCACGGTGGTGCATTCTTATAATCCCGGTGGCTCAGGAGGCTGAGGCAGGAGGATTGCAAGTTCAAGGCCAGCCTTAGCAACTTAGGCTCTGAGCAACTTAGTGAGACCCTGTCTCAAAATATAAAATAAAAAGTGCTGGGAATGTGGCCCAGTCATTAAGCACCCCTGCGTTCAACCCCTGATACCAAAAAAATAGTAATTTTAATTTTTTTCTTTTTTTTTTTTTTTTTTTTTTTGCAGTGGGCAGAGGGGACAGGGTCTTACTACGCCCTGGCTAGCCTTGAACTTGGATCATTGTAATTTATTTTTTCATCTGGTTTTTGGTTTTCCAACACTAAGTTGTGTATGTGATGCTGGGATTTGAACCCGGGTCATTGCACCTGCCAGGCAAGGGCTGTAACTGATGAGCCACAGCCCGAGCCCCTAGCCTTGAACTTGGGATCAACCTCCTGCCTCAGCCTCCCATGTCACTGGGTTTATAGGCATGTGCTACCAAGTCCTGCGAAAGGAAGGGTGTTCTGACACTAGCTGTGTGGTCCACATGAACTTTGAGGACACGTTTTTTTTTTTAAGAGAAAGGGGGTTGGGGATTTAGCTCAGTGGCAGAGCGTTTGCCTGGCACGTGCAAGGCCCCAGGTTCAGTCCTCAGCCCTGAAAAAAAAAGAGAGAGAGAGAAGGACAGTGAGAGAGAGAGAATCGATTTGATTTCGTTTTTCACATGGCTTTCATTGCTCTGACACTCTTTTGTGTTCGTGGTGCTGGGGTTCGAACCCTCGTCCTCCCATATGCCAAGTGAGTCCGTACCACTAAGTACCGCTGCAGCCCCCACGTACTGTTTTCAAACAACTCAAATCTGTTTAGATTCCTTGCTGTCTTTAGAAACAAGCGTTTTAACTGGATAAGTAATCCATGTTCATTTTAAAACACTTAATACTGAAGTATCGGGGGTGTGCCCCTGGCCCCAACATGGTTCTGGAGGTCATGGCCATCGGTATTTTGGTGCCAAATTTCTGAAGCACAGCAACCATCTCTAAATAGACTCTTTCTGTTTGTTCTTGAGCCAGGGTCTCACTAAATTGTCAAGGCTGGCCTTGAACCTGTGATCCTCCTGCCTCAGCCTCCTGAGTAACTGGCCCTACGGGTGCACACCACCATGCCTGGAAGCAGTACCGTGTTTTGCTTGGCATCTTGCCCCCTGCTTCCCCTGCCTTGGGGAGAGTGTTAGGCCCTCCTGTTCTGATGAGGACACGGTTGTTTGTCTGGTTCTTTTTAATGGCTACATAATGTTCCACGGTGAATGCAGGTGATCAGGTGCACTCAGTTTAGATGGTAATGCGTGCCACCAGGTTGTCCTAGACAGGATGTACCAGTTCCACGTCTGAGAGCCTTACCCAGGCCTGGGATGACAGAGCGCCATCTGTCTCTTTCTCCTTTGCCGGTTTGCTAAGCACGTGTTCCTATGCTCGACCGACCACTTGTGTTTTAGCTTCGAAGTCGGGCTTGCAAATATCTATTTTTTATCCTTTGCACGTTTTTCTAGGGTTCCTTACTTTAGTGTGTTAGAAGAGTGTTTAAATAATACCCACTTTCCGTTTTTCTCAGCTTCTATGATAGCCAAGAAATGATTTTTACGTGCCTTTGGGGTGAGGTAGGGATCTAACTTGCTCTTTCCCACTTTCCAAAGGGAAAAGCCCTTATCCTACCAGCACTTATTGAACTACGGCTGCAGATGGTGGTGTTTGTTTTTAAAGAGGGACGAGAAAGAGAATCAGTTTTATCTATTTAGCTTTTCACGTGGCTTTCGTTGCTCTGACACTTTGTGTATGTGGCGCT
Source organism: Aplodontia rufa (assembly GCA_004027875.1). Taxonomy (NCBI): domain Eukaryota; kingdom Metazoa; phylum Chordata; class Mammalia; order Rodentia; family Aplodontiidae; genus Aplodontia; species Aplodontia rufa. Next base: position 9,133 of record PVKS010031772.1, read on the forward strand.
GGGGTTTGAACCCGCGTCCTCGCACGTGCCAGGCAAGCGCGGTAACCACCGAGCCACCGCTCCAGCCCAGGTTTGTCTTTTTACAGGAAGCGGACTCGCCATCGGGTAGTTCTGCGCATTCTGAGCTAAGTCTGGGTGGAGTCTGAGCTCCCCCACTGCATTCTCTACAAGAGACCCAGGCCAGGAAGGGAAAGGACTCAGTCTAGGAGTTCTGAGGTTCTGAGTCTTCCTCCTTTCCAGCCTCTCATCTCGGATTCCTCCTTCATACCATCTGGGCAGGCTTCATAGAAGTGGTTGGGCCAGGTGTGGTGACTCTAGTCTGGAATTCCAGTGGCTCAGGAGGCTGAGGCAGGAGGATCGCAAGTTCAAGGCCAGCCTCAGCAACTCAGGGAAGCCCTCAGCAACTTAGCAAGAGCCTGACTCTAAATAAAAAATAAAAAGGGCTGGGTGAATGCCCCTGGGTTCAATTTCTAGTACTAAAAAAAGGGGGGAGAGATGGGGGTTGGGGTACAGCTGGGTCAGGAGTGAACACGCTGGCTCCGCCTGAGGGTTTTCTGAGCATCCCAGCTTTTTCCGGTATTCGCTGTGTGACCTTAGGCCAGTGACCTCCCATCTCTGACTGTTGCACCCTGTAGCCTAGCACTTTGCCTCCTTCAAGTCTCAGCTTGGCAACGCTCCAGCAGGCATCCTGGGAAACCCCAGAAGGCTCCGTCCTCACCCCCCTTATCAGATGGTGTTTCCAGGAAGAGACGCAGCCCTTGATGGCTGCGTCTGATCTGCTCCCCCTTCCTCCGCCTTCCCAGCTGACTTAATGAAGCCAAGTTTGCAGATGAAACATAATTTCAAAGACAGGCATGTTGTTGGAAGGTCTCGGGCTGATCTATGTTTGTGGCCGTTCCTTAGCAGCTGTCTCTCTAATTACTGCAGATGCTAACGAGGTGCCCGGAGCATCTGGTTACAGGGGCAGCCGCTGTCTGCCAGGGCCTGGGTTGGAGGCAGCACTGCCTGGGGCATTAACGTCCCCTGAACTGCACGGTGACCCAGGCCTGCAGGGGACACAGAGGTGCCCGCTGATCCTGGTCACCCATGCCACAGCCGCAGGGCAGGGGACTTCCTGGCACTCTCTGTCCTGAGTGCAGGTTGCTGGATCCAGACTCTGGTGTTGGGACGCTGGGGGCTCCGCAGGGTCAGCGGTCCCATTGAGTCCGAGCAGGGGAAACCTCGGGGCGGGCTCAGCCTGCCTGGGTCTTCCCTGGCATGGACCCTGCTTGGCACACTCCAGGGTCCCCCGGGGTCTCCTTGGCTCTGGATTCATTTAGGATTCTCACATACATATTCATGAGGCTGCTGGCGCTGTCATCTCCTGCTCCTGTTTTCCTGCGCGTCCCCTTTGGGCTTTGGCAGCAGGGACAGACTTGCCTCCGAGAAGTTGTTTCTGCTTTCCTGGGCGCGGCGTCGATGGAGCCCGCAGGGCCGAGGGGTGGGCGCCCTGGGGGTCCCGGCTGCGGCCTCACAGCGCCCGCCTGCTGCCTGGCTGCAGGAGTGTGCCGGGGAGCCGCTGTTCATGCTGTACTGCGCCATCAAGCAGCAGATGGAGAAGGGCCCCATCGACGCCATCACCGGCGAGGCCCGCTACTCCCTGAGCGAGGACAAGCTCATCCGACAGCAGATTGACTACAAGACGCTGGTGAGGCCCCTGCCGCCCCCTCCCAGCCCTGCCCCTCTCCACGCGAGAGGTGGGGGCTGAAGACCCGGCGACCACCCTCCCTGCAGACCCTGAACTGCGTGAACCCCGAGAACGAGAATGCGCCCGAGGTGCCGGTGAAGGGACTGAACTGTGACACAGTGACGCAGGTGAAGGAGAAGCTGCTGGACGCGGTGTACAAGGGGGTGCCCTACTCCCAGCGGCCCAAGGCTGGGGACATGGACCTCGGTGAGCGGTGGGGAGGGCCTCCTGGGACTGCAGGTGGCCGCCACGGAGGTCAGGGGGTTCTGGCAGGTGCCATGCGTGTGCCTCGGCAGAGGAGGGCGGAGGTGGGTCCAGGAGCCCTGGTTAAAGAGCTGGGGACGTCTGGGCAGGGCCTCAGTGCCCCCTGATATGAATGGTGGGGAGCCATGGAGGCTCGGCAAGGGGAGCAGCCGGGTTGGGGGTGCCCCAGGCCAGACGGGGAGAGGTTGGCGTGGGCTCTCATGGGCTCCGGATGTACAGGCCCAAGGCCTCTGGCGTGTGGGCTCTGTCGTGGAGGGAGGTGTAAGGCAGAGCTTTGGGGTCCGGCAGCAGAGTGGCTGCAGCGACTGGGGTCAGGACCGCCATGGATGGAGGGCCCTCGGGAAGGCAGGGCTCAGCCTTCTGGGAAGGGGCCCGTCCCAGGGCAGGGGCCTCTTGCTGTGGGTGGTTGGCAGCGCCAGGGGCCAGGGAGGCCCTCGTCCTCCACACTGTTATCTAAGGCCCTTCACCAAGTGCCCCGCAGGCCCCTGGCCCTCCCTGCCCTCCTGCGCTGAGGGGCTGGGACCGGGAGGGAGCGAGGCCCGTGCCCGCCCTCCAGTGCCCTGCTCCCCACAGAGTGGCGCCAGGGCCGCATGGCGCGCATCATCCTGCAGGACGAGGATGTCACCACAAAGATTGACAACGACTGGAAGAGGCTGAACACGCTGGCCCACTACCAGGTACCCCACCTCCACCCTGGTGCCTGGGCCAGGACCCGGGGCTGCAGGACGGCCCGGACACAGTGTGCACCGCGGCTGTGGGATCATCCCGATGTCTATGCAGCTGTTCCAATGTGGTGACACAACCAGTAGTGTCACTCAGGTCCCCAGCAGGGTGGGCAGGGCGTCTCCCATCCTGGGTGCTATCGTGGGTGCTCTGCCTGCAGGTGACGGACGGCTCGTCAGTGGCGCTGGTGCCCAAGCAGACATCTGCCTACAACATCTCCAACTCCTCCACCTTCACCAAGTCCCTCAGCAGATATGGTGAGGGGCCAGGCCGGGGCAGAGGCAGCGGGAGGTTCCTGGGCCTGGGAGGGTCACCACCCCCGGCCCTGCTGCACGGGGCGAGGACTGAGGGGATCGAGCTGTCACTGGGACGCTTGGCCTTTCCCTCAATTCCTGGAGGCTGCGCCCCCTCCCGCCCCAATACCTCCCGGATGCAGTTAGCCGCCTGTGCTGCAGCAGCTGTCCCCACAATCCCAGTGAGGCTGGCTTGGCTCGGTTTGCGGATGGGGAAACGGTTGGTCGGCAGGGCCGGGGGCAGCCGGGCACAGGGCTACAGGGACTCTGCGTGCTGACAGGCCTGGTTCCCGCAGAGAGCATGCTCCGCACCGCCAGCAGCCCCGACAGCCTGCGCTCGCGCACACCCATGATCACGCCTGACCTGGAGAGCGGCACCAAGCTGTGGCACCTGGTGAAAAACCACGACCACCTGGACCAGCGCGAGGGCGACCGGGGCAGCAAGATGGTCTCGGAGATCTACCTGACGCGGCTGCTGGCCACCAAGGTGCGCACAGGGACCCGCAGGGAGGGCAGGCCCTGGCCCAAAGCACCGAGCTCAGAAGTAGCCCCTCATCATCACTGGGCTCCCTCGGCCCTGCCCAGGTTCCTGGGAGGTGCGGGCACCCAGCGCAGCACTGGAGCTCCGTGTCCTTGTCCCTCTGCAGGGGACGCTACAGAAGTTCGTGGACGACCTGTTTGAGACCATCTTCAGCACGGCGCACCGGGGCTCCGCCCTGCCGCTGGCCATCAAGTACATGTTCGACTTCCTGGACGAGCAGGCCGACAGGCACCAGATTCACGATGCCGACGTGCGCCACACCTGGAAGAGCAACTGGTAGGGCACGGAGGGTGGGTGGCCCTGCGGGGTCACCGGGGTCGGGCAGTCACGTGGCCTGAGGGGCTGATGTCAGGGCATGGCTGGTGTCCCCACCCTGGGCTCCACACAGGAGCCTGCCCTGAGTGAGGCCCACAGTGCTGGCAGCGGCGAGCCCTCCCCTTCCTCGCAGAGGCTGCTCTTGCACCAGAGTCACACGGCCGTGAGCGTGGAGCCCCTGGCTTCCGCTCTATGCCTCCACAGCACCTGCCTGGGGCTCTGCGCTCTGCAAGGCTGGGCTGGGTGGGAGAGGTGCCCGCCCCTGAGTGGGTGTCCCCGAGAGCCCGCCATGGTCTCCTGCTGCCCTTGGGCCTCCCTGCCTCCTGGGGCAGTGAGGTCTTTTCCCAGCTGGGGACTCTACGGCTCTGCTCCTCTCTGCTCCCCAGGTGTCCTGGACATTGGGCTCACAAGCCCCTTGCTCGCACTGGGTCCCCAAGCCCTGGTCAGTGCACCTGGTTCTGGGTTGCCGGGTGCACCGTCTGCAGCTTTCTGTGCCCACCCTACTACAGGTGGCCACAGACCCCAGCCTGGCAGCCACACCCCATCTGCCCATCTCCTGAGCCTGCTCACCGGGGCGGCCTCTGGCACCTTCCTGTCTGGGTCTCCCCGTCCTCCCCTCCTGGGCCCCCTCCCTAGGACTCTGGTTGGCCTCAACTCGCGGCCTCTTTCCAGCCCTGGGAGGCAGCCCAGACCCTCTCTGGAGCCCACCCGTGCAGCTCAGGGGACCTTGGTCAGGACCCTCCCCTGGGCCGTGCTGAAGGGGTCCAAGGCAGCTTGAGGGCGGGGCCTGCTGTGGAGCAGCCCAGCATCTAGGTCAGCAGCACCCAGGAGAGCTCTGCAGTGTGGAGCATTCTAGATCTGTGCCATGGAAGTGGTGGCCACCAGGCACGTGTGGCTGCTCGGCATGGGTATGCGCCTGGGGTGGCCAGAGATCTCCGTTCTCAGCCTCATTTAATTTTAGTTTAAATTCATCATTTAGAGCTGTGGGGCAGCCCAGCTGGTGGCAGTGTCAGGTGTTTTAAGCATAGGGGTCAGGGTGTGTCCCTGTGCTGAGGCCCCCACCCAGGAGCAGGGGTACGAGCCAAGAACGCAGGCCCTGGGAAAGCTGCTGTGGGCCCTGAGGGTGCAGACATCTATGCCACTGCACGTGACCACGTGTGTCACATCTGACATGTGGAATTAGGTTCTGCCAGAGGCACCAGGTAGCGGGTGGCCTACTCCACTCTGGGTGTCTGTTTCCCCAGCTTCATAGAAATCTACACTGTGTCTGGAGGTCAGGGTTAGGAGGGCCACAAGATGGCTGGCCAGCCCCTTCCCGTGCCTTCAGAAGGACAGCAGGGGGCTGGGCATGGTGGTGCGCTCCTGCGATCCCTGTGACTCGGGAGGCTGAGGCAGGAGGATCGCACATTCGAGGCCAGCCTCAACAACTAAGTCCCTAAACAACTTAGCAAGACCCTGTCTCAAAATAAAAAAGGAGCTGGGGAAGTGGCTCCGGGGTAAAGTGCCCTGGGTCCGAAGGGCAGCAGGGGCCCAGAGGGGCGGCCAGCTGACCAGGCGCCGGGGCCTGCTTGCCTGCAGCCTGCCCCTGCGCTTCTGGGTGAATGTGATCAAGAACCCGCAGTTTGTGTTCGACATCCACAAGAGCAGCATCACGGACGCGTGCCTGTCCGTGGTGGCCCAGACCTTCATGGACTCCTGCTCCACGTCGGAGCACAAGCTGGGCAAGGACTCGCCCTCCAACAAGCTGCTGTACGCCAAGGACATCCCCAACTACAAGAGCTGGGTGGAGAGGTGAGCATGCGCGGCCGGGAGGGACCGGGCCGGCGGGAGGGCGGGGGCGGGGCCTGGGTGGGCGGGGCCTGGGCGGGGCGGGGCCCACTCAGCACCCGCCCCGCCCACTTCCGGAAGGTACTACGCTGACATCGCCAAGATGCCCGCCATCAGCGACCAGGACATGAGCGCCTACCTGGCCGAGCAGTCGCGGCTGCACCTGAGCCAGTTCAACAGCATGAGTGCCTTGCACGAGATCTACTCCTACATCACCAAGTACAAGGACGAGGTGAGCCCGGAGCCCGCGAGCCGGCCGGGCACCTTCGTTTACCCGTCAGCACCTGAGAGCCACCCAGCACCCGCGGCGGGGTCCACACCGGGTCCGGGAGCACGCGTTTCTGCGGGGAGGTGTTTGTGGGGCGGGGAGCAGGGAGACGCAGCGGCAGGGTCGTCCCCAGGTGGAGCGTGTGGGTGACTCTGCCACCAGAGCCGGGACAGGTTCCCTGGGCTGGGCACGGGCCCTTCCCTTGGCTCTGCAAGACTTCCCAGGAGGAGGACTCTGCCCTGATTTGATGAGCACACAGGGCCCGAGGGCAGGACAGGGTGGCCAAGGCGCTGAGGCCAGAGCGGGCCTGGCTGACGGGTTTGCAGGAGGCCACCAGGATCCTGCTAGGGTGGGAGCAGGAGACAGAGGCAGCCTCGTCTCTGGTGTGCAGGCTGCGGGAGGCCCGGCCTTCTCCCTGGGCAAGGGGACAGGCTTAGAAACAGGAAGTCCGCTGGGTGTTGAGGTGGGGAGGACAGGCTGGCCTTCCCAACTGGAGGTGGCAGAAGCCACGGGAGGCATGGGTCAGAGCCCGGGCATTTTAGATAGCGCTGGGTGAAGGGATCGACCAAGCATAGGACCTTCTGGCTGAGGCTCAAAGGGCATGGCCAGGAGGCAAGTCCAGAGCAGAGGAGGGGACAGCCCCAGCCCTGGGCCTCCCCGATGAGGCACCTGTGGGGTGGGGGAGTCGGTCGGCAGGATGTGGGGCTGGTATTGGGCAGATGAGCCAAGAGGATGGGCCAGAACAGCAATGCGTGGCGAGTGACCTCCTCAGTGCCAGTGAGAGGAGCCCTGTCGTCAGGTGCGGAGAATGGCTCTGCGAGCCACATGCAGGGGGCCAGGACCTGCTGTTTTGCTTGGTTTTGTTGAACCCAGGGCTGCTTAACCACTGAGACACAGCCCCAGCCGGGTTTCATCTTTTATTTTGAGACAGGGTCTCACTGAGTTGCTCAGGGCTGTGCCAAGTTGCTGAGGCTGGCCTCGAACCATGATCCTCCTGCCTCAGCCTCCCAGCCACTGGGATTCTAGATGTGAGCCACCATGCTGGGCCTCAGAGCCTGCTGTTCTGAGAGAAGGGCAAGAGTGATGACCTAGGGGCAGTCATCTCCACCCCAGGGTCCTGGAGACCCATTTCGACAGCTGGGAGTGGAGTGTATCCAACCTCTGGCGTCCACTCCAGGTCTCCTCTGAGCATAGCCATGTCACACGGGGCACAGCAAGTGCCCATGAAGGCCTTGGTGAGATGACCCAGTGTGGGTGACCAGCCCCGCCCTCTGACCTCTGACCCCAAACCCACAGATCCTTGCAGCCCTGGAGAAGGACGAGCAGGCGCGACGGCAGCGGTTGCGGAGCAAGCTGGAGCAGGTGGTGGACACAATGGCCCTGAGCAGCTGAACCCCTGGCTGATGACCACCCAGCGGGAGGCGGAGCGAGAGGGCACTGGAGCGGGGACCCCAGGAGACAGCCCTCACCCCACCTGTGCTGAGTGCCCGGCGTGCAGGGGCTGGGCACGTGGTCCAGCATCCTCCAGCCTTCCCGTCCTCTTGCTGCCTGGTGGGGGTCCCAGTTTTTCTGGGTGTGGAGTGACAGCCCGCTGCACCGCCTCTGTGCCCAGGGCTTCCTGTCCTGGGGCTGGGAGAGCACAGTGTGGCTGGCCCTGCCCAGGGACCTTGGCTGCCTGGTGAGAGCTGCCCGGTGGCCTTCATGGGAGAATGAGGTGGCCTCTGTGTGGCCGAGGTCTAAGGCCAGGGCACTCCGGGATGATGGGCTAGGGGCGTCTGCGGTTCCTTGCTGCCACTGGCCGGCAGAGTCTGAAGGTCGCCAGGGATCCAGTTGGTGGCCCTAGAGGAAGAGGCGAAACGCCCGGGGCTGGGCATGATGAGCCAGGGCTGGGCCCGACGCCACGGCCTCCCACGTCCAGCACCCCATGCTCGCTGCACCGCCGCCCCGATTCACCGCGTGCTGTGCGCGGCCGAGGCCGGAGCGCCATGCCCACCTGCCCTGCGGAGAGGCCCGCTCCCCTCCCATGGAGGGGCTGCCACGGCGCCTCACGCTTCGGAGGGACTCGCGGACGGCCACCCCCTCTGTCCTCAGGGCTGTGCCTCTGGGAGCCACTGGGCCTGGGGCTCTGGGTCACAGAGCGCACGTTCCCGTTATTTATTCCCCTCCACCAGCCTCGGACGGCTGCCCGCAAGGTGGGCTGCGCTCACCCCCGGGGGCTCTCGAGGGAAGCCTGACCGCCTCCTCTTCCTCCTCCATGCCCGCCTGTCCCCAGCGCCCACCACGCAGCTTCCAGCCTGGCATCGCAGCAGCATCTGGCCCCCCAGAGCAACAGGACATCTGGGGACCATTTTGTTTGGTTTTAAAGAGGAGCAAGTAATTCTGCTGCACTCTGCTTGGTAGGGCCCTGGGCCACCCTGGACCGCCCTCGGCCACCCTACGGCTGGCTCAGGTCAGGCTGTGAGCAATGGACCGACGATGCCCAGCCCTGCCCGCAGCGGGGAGAGAACAGATTTTTAGTGGAAAGACGCTGTACATGTATATATACATCTCCCTGTATATATATATATATGTGGCTCCAGCTCCACCCCGCTGCAGCGGGCGGCTGTACAGTGGACGGAAGGAGAAATGCAAAACGCAATGAGTCGAAAGCCTGGGCAGTGGGGAGGCAGCACCAAGTGGTGGTGGAGACGGTGGCCTGAGCGTCCCCAGAGGAGCAGAACCCTGCTCCTGCCCCTGCCCCTGGGCCACTCCCTTTGCACTGGATGGGGAAGGGGACAACTGCTGCCCGGCCCCTGAGGGTGCCCGGCCGTGGAGTTGCATGATCGTGCTAGCGTTTAGTCTGAGTTGATCTTTTTCAAACTGCAAGTGTTGAACATAGAGGTGGTTAGACCCTTTTTTTAATGTTATTTTTTTTTAATTAATCAGTCACTTGGTAAAAAGCGAACAAGCGGCCCGTCCCTTTTCAAGTTCACTTTTTCGACGGTACTAAAGCTTCTAACGGACTTTAAGGGACAGCTAACTGTGGCCAGACCCAACCTGGGCGCCGAGGACATGCGCACCCATGGGGCTGCCAGCCTGCGGGTCCCTCCCCTCCCAAGCAGCGTGAGCCTGATTGACACGGCAGAGATCAGATCAGGAGCCACCCCCTTCGTGGGGTCAGCGTGAAGAGGGTGAACTTCTGACTCAGGGAGCTCCCCACCCCACGGGGCATCGCCGCAGGGCTTGGGCACCCTGGTCCATGCCAGCTCGGGCTCTGGCCAGCCCCTCCTGTCCCTGGCCTGCTGTGGGGCTGGGCTCACTCCCTGGGCAGACTCAGGGGCCAGAGCAGAGGCTGGTCATTCTAAGGATGGGCTGTTTTCTCCGTAGCCCCTCGAGATGGCCAGGATTCCCGTCCCTGGGTGTACCCCTCCCTTCTGATGCCTCCCAGCCATGTACCTGGGTAGGAGCCTCAGTTTCCCCCTAAGTCTTCCCTGGACGCTGGCTTCAGATTGAAGCCCCCAGTTCTTCCAGCTCTGCCCCAGCCACGCAGGGAGCTTCTTAGCCCCTGTATCACCTTCAGAACCCAGTTCCAGTCCCTGCCCATCCTCAACCTTGGGGCTCCCCGCAGAGGGCTGAGCCAGCCTTGCTCGGCGCTGGGCCTTGGCGGGCGGTGGGGCAGGGGGCGTCTTCACAAGCACTTTAGCCTATGTTTACATGCGAGATGATCCAGCAGGGAGGGTTGCAGTGTGTCCCTGTGCTGGGCTGCGCGCCTTCCTGCCAGGTCATAGACTTGGGCTCTGGTTTCTCCTTGTCGTTAGTACTTACAGTCCTCCCAGTTCCGCAGCCCCCTCGGAGCCAGGCACAAGCATCCAGCCATCGCCTCCCGCTCTGGGGAGGGATTTAGGTCTGCTGGGAGTCCGGGTTGGAGCCCACCGTGTGCTGGGTGATGACATGTGCCTGGCTCCACCTCTGCAGGCCCAGGACACAGAGCTAACCCAAGTGACACTCCAGCCTGGCCTGATGTCACCTGCTGTGGCCCCTCCCACCCCACGCCCAGTCTCAGGAGTGCCCGGGACAGCGCGTGCCTAGGCCTGGGCGCCTGGCCTTGATATACCTCCAGCTTGTCCAGCACTGCCCGGCCGCCTGGCCCATCCCCCTCGGCCCGAGGAGGATGGCACAGAAGAGGGGCCCAAGGTGCCCCACGACACAGGCCAGCACCCTCTGATTGCAGAGGGGCCCAGCTGTGCTCCCGTCCCCTGCCCTCTGGTTCCCCTTGCTGAGACCCCCACCCCGTCCCCCGTTTTCCTTCAAGTTCTGGATCTGATGGCTCACGTCGTTGGTGCTACACAAGCTAGAATAGATATATTTAGAGAGAGAGAGATATTTTTAAGACGAAGCCCACAATTAGCTGTCCTTTAACGCCGCAGAACCCCCACCCAGAAGAACGGTGACTCGGGTGGTCTGAGCTGACCAAGCCCCGGCCATCGCTTCCCCGGAAGCAGCGTAGCTGCCTGGCACCCAGCCCTCAGATGTCGCACCCACGGCTGTTTCCTCTTCTACTGTTCTTCAGGTTTGGTACTTGTAAATAAACACACATTAAGGAGAGATTAAACATTTTTGCTAAAGCTCCTGGCTCTGGGTTTTCCTTGCTGGGCAGGGCTGGGGCCATAGAAGCAGGAGCACAGGTCCCTCTTGGAGCAGCGTCTGGGAGACTCTGCTGGACTTCACAGGGCCTTGGTGGGGCTGGTGGCAGCAGCACATCTGAGAACTTAATGGAAGCACCGAGTTTCAGCCACCTGTGTCCCATCCGACCCCAGCTGGTTCCATGCACACCGGGCAGATGCGGGGCGTCTAGCTGGGGGTGCTCAGCCCCGATGACGCGCCCTTCTCAGCGCTTGGTAGAAAGTTCGTGTGGTCGCCTTGGGCTCTCTCAGCCACAGCAGCGCCTCCCCACCCTCCTGATGGCACCAAGGCAGGATTCAATGCAGATTCTGACCCCAAGGGCTTGGGTGACCTGAGACTGGGGTTTGGGATTCCATCTTGAGCGTCGAGGGTTCCCCAGACGTCCTCAGCCAAGGAGCCCTCTTGATGGATGGAGGAGAGGTCTTGCAGTGGAGGAAGCCAGCTTGGGAAACGGTGGCCCTTTGAGAACAGACTCGCCACTCACATGGTGATTCGGAGTTGACGTGGCCTCTACTCGCAAGTGCTGGTCCAGGGCCCCAGCTCATCCCATTTATTTGATCATGGCGAGACAGGAGGCGTCCATGCGGGCAGGTGTGGCATCCCGAGGGCCCGGGGCTCCTGCTCTGTGTCTGCGTGTCCAGGCAGGACTGTCCCCGCTGGTCACTCACCAATGGCATTCAGCCCCCGAGCACTACTAGTAAGCGAACTCATGTGGGCTTCAGGGGCCCTGTGCGGTTGACATCCACACCACAGCCCAGGAGGCCGAGGCGGGCACAGTGCATGGTGCATGGTGCATGGTGCTCGGTGACCAGGGCTGCACGGGGGGTGGTAAATGACAGCTCCAGACTGAAAGCACGCAGGCAGGGACCTCGGGAGGGAGGCACCAGGACCCCCAGAGGGCTCCAGGAGCGCTGCCGCCTGCGTCCTTCCAGCCTCTCCACTCCTCCCCAGGGCGCTCTGACAGTGGCCCATAAATCATCATTAATACCTCCCGCTCCCCAGCAGCAGCGTCCTGACAGCCCGGCCACGGGCCTCGAGCTCAGTTCCCAGCTCAATTACTAGAAAGGAATCAGTTGTAATCACCATGAAATTGCGTCGGAAACAAATTTAGCAAGTGTGGTCCTGTTTGGGGTGTGATGTGGCCCGTTCTGGTGGGCTCAGTCCCTCTAGCTTTCCGGCACAATCAGCCCTGCCTCAATTACCCTCGTTAGGGCTCCGAGGGCTCCGGCCCCACCAGCCTGAAATCAGAGGATCTTCTCGGAGCTGCAATCAGCGCACCGAGGAAATCAAGTGTAATTATGCAGAGGCTGATTGCTGCCCGGCTCACCCAAGCTACCAGTGCTGGGGCTTGCCGGCTGCTCTGACAGCAGCACTTCCACGGGGGTGGCTGTCAGGGTGGCGGGGTGAGGCCAGCCTGCAGCTCTGGGCCAGCCAGCACGCCACTTCATGGAGTCACGGATCTCTGCCTTTCTTCTGCTCCGGGTCCTGGAGAAGCCACTACTTGGGGCAGAGGACAAAACACTCTGAGCAGGACTGAAAAAATAAAATAAAATAAAAAATGATTAGGCCTGGCCAAATAAATAAGGTAAGCCAGGCCTAGTGGTGTACTCCTGGAATCCTAGTGGCTCAGGAGGCTGAGGCAGGAGGATTGCAAGTTGGAGGCCAGCCTCAGCAACTTAGCAAGGCCCTAAGCATCTTAGTGAGACCCTGCCTCAAAATAAAAAATAAAAAGGGCTTGGGATACGGCTCAGTGGTTAAGTGCCCCTGGGTTCAATTCCCAGTACCCAAGATAAATAAGGTCACTGCATCTGGACATAGGTACCATGAAAGAAACAGAAGGACACCCGAGGGCAGTTGTCAGGGCCTGCGATGTCCCCGGTGTTGCTGGAGCCCTCCGGGTTAAAGCTCCTGTTCGAGCAGGACTTTCCAGCGGTGAAGTCCGGACCTGGGGGCCAAATACCCCCTCCCTCTCAGTTGTTTTGGGTGCTTTGGTCCCAGTGAGGCAAAGCAGGCCAGCAGCAGGGCCAGGAGCCAGGTGGACAGGGAAGCACGGTGGGATCGAGACCTGAGAGGCCAGAAGAAGCCAGCCCTGGCGATGCCAGGGGAAAGCACTCTGAGGCAGAGATGAGGAGCAGGGAGGAGGCCCGCAGCAGGCACTGAGACCGAGGATGGGCGGCTTGGTGACAGCTGCCTGCGGTGTGCAGAGCCGGGAGGCTGATCCGAGCTCTTGGGATGGGCTCTGATTTGCACTTGGTGGCTGAGGGACTGGGACGTCACCATAGCGAGGACAGAGACTTCTGCAGATGTCCCCAGGGGTGTGGCCCCTGTCCGCCCTGCTGGTGTTGCTTGGTGACAGACCGTTGTCAGTGCAGGTGACCAGGGTCACACCCGGGGTTGAGCGTCTAATTCTCCTGGAGTTAGGATCCCGGGAGCAGAGCTTCCAGCCACCCTGTGCTGGTCCCGTGGCGTGAAGACGACAGACGCCGGGGAGCAGCTGTTTCGCAGCGTTGCCTGGACAGTCCTGGCTGGCGTGAGAGGGTGCGGCGTTCAGCCCTGTCTCCAGAGAAGGGCTGGGGACACGGCGGGAGAACTCGGGGTGGGGCCGGGAGTCACACTCAGATGGCTCAGCTCAGCACAGTGTTCTCTGTGACCAGGGCAGCGCCCAGCAGCTTGATGCCAGAGCCTGGGTGCAGAGCGCAGTGACTAATCAGCCAGGTGTGTGGGAACAGCAAGGCCGGCTCTTTCTTTTTTGAATTTATTTTTATGAGTGCATTATAGTTTTACACAATGATGGGATTAGTTGTCACATATTCCCAGATGCACACAAATCAGCAAGACAATTTGTTCAATATCCCCCCCCCCATCCCTCTGCCTCCCTCCTCCTGTCCCCTGATCCCTTGCCTTTCTTCTGGGTCCTATGTTGTTCCTAAAAATCCCAAATACAGTGACATAATCCTTATACCCATGAAGAGCATTTTTTCTGTATATGGCTATGGTGCACACAGTGACATTTATAACTGCTTGGAATGCACCTTGCTTCATCTCAGTTCCAACATTTCCGCTTCTCCTCCCTTCCTTTCATCCCCTGTTAATCTTAAAATATTTGACAGTGGGATTAAACGTTTACGTTTTTGAACAGGTCCGCAGCGTAGCTCGTTCAGATATCCTGTGAAGTACCCGGCCACTGAATCTCAGAAATATTAACATTTTGCATTTTTCTTCTATGGATCTCAAACATGAGTTTCTCCACCTCACTCCCGAGCCTGGGTTCAGCTCCAGCCTCCACAGATGAGGGAACCACTCGGCCCTGGACTCTGTGGGTCTGGCTGACTTCGCTCAGCGTGATTTCT
>PVKS010031773.1:0-23144 GCA_004027875.1 Aplodontia rufa
TCCACTTTCACCATTCTTATTTAATATAGTCCTTGAAACCTAGCCAGAGCTATTAGCCAATAAAAGGAAATCAAAGGAATTTGAATAGGAAAAGAGGGAGTCAAGCTATCTCTATTTGCTGATGACATGGTCCTATACCTAGCAGACCCAAAAAGCTTGATCAGAAGACAAGACTCTGAGAGCTTATAAATGATTTCAGCAAAGCAGTTGACTGTAAGTTCAACACTCATAAATCCTTAACTTTCCTATACTCCAGCAACAAGTCAACCCAAGAAGAAATCAGGAAATCTGTCCCATTCACATTAACCTCAAAAAGAATAAAATACTCGGGCATCAATCTAACAAAGGATATGAAGGATCTCTACAATGACAACAATCGAACATTAAAAAAAGTAATTGCAGAAGACCTGAGTACATGGAAAAACATTCAATGTTCTGGGTTAGGCAGAAACAATATAATTAAAATGGCCATTCTGCTGAAAGCCCTAAATAGATACAATGCAATCTCCATCAGGATATCAATGACATTCTTCACAGATGCAGAAAAAGCAGTTCTCAAACTCATTTGGAGTAACAGAGGACCCAGAGTAGCCAAAACATTACTAAGCAAGAAAGAGGAAGCATGAGGTGTCACAATACTTGACCTGAAATTATATGGCTATAGTAACAAAAACAGCATGGTATTGGTATCAAAACAGACATGAAAACCAATGGAACAGACTAGAAGATATTGAAACAAACATTCAAATCTTTAACCATCTGATGTTTGAAAAATGGGGCAAAAATACAGTGTGGAAGAAGAACAGTCTGTTCAACAAATGGTGCTGGGCAAACTGGATAGCCATATGGAGACAGCTGAAATTATATCCTTATCTCTCACCCTGCACAAGAATCAAATTGAAACGGATCAAAGATCTGGAAATTAAACCAGCAACTATACAACTGCTAGAAGAAAAAATAAGATCAACACTCCACCACATCAAATCAAGACTAAATGAGTGGGATGCCATTAAACTAAAAAGCTTCTGCACAGCTAAAAAATTAATCAAGAGTGTCAAGAGAGAACCTACAGAATGGGAGAAAATCTTTGCCTGCTACACCTCTGACAGAGGGAATATCCAGAATATACAAAGAACTCAAAAAACTGAACACCAAAAACACAAATAATCCAATAAATAAATGGGCTAGGGAGCTAAATAGAAACTCCTCAATGGAGAAAGTCCAAAAAGCCCATAAATATATGAGAAAATGTTCTATATCACTAGCAATCAGAGAAATGCAAGTCAAAACTTCATTAAAATTCCACCTCATTCCTGTCAGAATGGTAAAAATGAAGAATATGAACAATAACAGATGCTGGAGGGTTTGTGGGAAGAAAGGAACACTATCACACTGTTGGTGGGACTGCAAGCTTGTACAGCCACTCTGGAAAGCAGTGTGGGGACTTCTCAAAAAACTAGGGCCGGAACCTTATGACCCAGCTATCCCACTCCTGGGTATTTTCCCAAATAAGCTAGAATTGGCATACTACAGAGACACAGCTATATCAATGTTTATTGCAGCTCCACTTACTATAGATAGCTAAACTATGGAACCAACCCAGATGCCCCTCACTGGATGACTGGATTAAAAAACGGTGGTACATACATACAATGGAGTTCTACTCTGCTATTAGAGAGAATGATATCATGGCATTTGCAGCCAAATGGGTGGAGCTGGAAAAAATTATGCTGAGTGATATATCCCAAACTCAGAGACTCAAGGGGCAAATGTTTTCTCTCATGTGTGAAAGTTAGAATACAATCTAAGACAGGAGAAAGTTAGCTAAGCTAAATAATAACCTCATCATAGGTGAATTTTTTTGTAAGCAGGGTGAACCATAACTATGACACTGGGGGAGAAGTGTGGGGGGCAAGGGATGGAGAAAGGGACTAGGGAGGTATCATTGCAGCTGGAGGGAGGGAGGAGGGGGGTTATCAATGCAATTGGGAACCCTAGACTTCCATGAGAAGCTCAAGTAACATGGGGGTAAAGTAGGGGATATATGGGAATAGGGAGTAGTCAAAGGGGGGGAGACTGTGGACTAGCATCAGCCTTAACTTACTTTGTCAATTATCCATATGTTCATGAATGTGTAACAATGACTCTCCAATATGTAAGACTATGTTGAATGAATACAAAAATAAAAGTTAAAAAAAAAACTAAACTGTAAAAATCTTATAAGAAAACTTAGGAGGGAGCCTTCATAACATTGGGTTTGGTATTGTTCTTGAAATTATACAAAAGACAGTCAGAAAAAGAAAAATATGGACAAAGTTTATCAAAATGAAAAACTTTCTCATCAAAGGACAATATCAACAGAGTAAAAAGGCAATCCACAGAATGGGAGAAAATATTTTCATATCACATATTTGATAAGAAATTAATATTCAGAGATATATTCATAGAGATCTCCTAAAGCTCAATAACAAAACTCAATTAAAAACTGGACAAAGTATTACTAATATACATTTCTCCTAAGAAAATATAAAAATAGCCATCAAGCATATGATAAGATGGCCAGCCTCACCAGTCATTAGGAAAATTCAAATCGAAACCTGTTTAGATGGCTATTGGAAGGAAGGAAGGAAGGAAGGGAGAAAGAAAGGAAGGAATAACAGGAAGGAAAGAAAGAAAAAAAGTAAAAAAGAAAATAAACATCAGCATGGATGTGGGAATTTAACACTTGTGCTGCTGACAGGGATGTAAAATGTTACAGCCAATATAGTGGTTCTTCAACATATTAAAAATAAACACACCATATGATGCAGCAATTTTGCTTCTGCATATATACTCAAAATAATTAAAAATAGGGATATAAAAAGATTTTTATAGCCATGCTCATAATAGCATTATTCACAATAGCCAATAGGTAAAAGATGCACAAGTGTCCATTGGAATGGTTAAACAAAATGTAGTATTACATACCATGGAATATTAGTCTTAAAAAGGAAAGAAATTCGAACACATATCTCAACATGGATGCATCTGGAAGACTTTATGCAAAATGAAATAAGTCAGTCACACAGAGAGAAATGCACGTGATTCTACTCATATGAGGTAGCCAGATTCATAGATACAGAAAGTGGAATGTTGGATGCCAGGGTCTGGCTATGTGGTGGGGGTGAATTATTATTTAATAGACATAGAGTTTCAGTTTTGCAAGATAAAAACATTCTGCAGATATGTGGTGTTTGTGGGCACAAGATGAATGTACTTAATGCCATTAAACTGTACACTTAGAAATGGTTAAAATGGAAGTTTTATGTTATGTGTAATTTACCACAATTTATAAATGAATCATTTAAAATATGCATAATTTAAAATTTCATCTTCAATAAGAATTTTTTTATTAAATGAGAACTACGCATATGTTACATTATGCTACTGTTGACTTTTGATTTCTTCTGTTAATTGCCTATTTATATTGTTTATTTTTCCTTGGTTGCCTTTTGTATACTAGAGAGAATTTTGTGCATTATGGTTTATAAAACATATTTAGTTTTCTGTAAATTAAAATTTAGTGAGAAAAGAATTCTAAAGAGAATTCCCATATAGCTTTTGCCAGAATCACTGATTATATAATTCTGTTCTTTTTAATTTATCATTGTCTATAAGTTCATAAGTAAATGTGTATATTACAAATATTATTTGTTTCTGAACCATAGAGGAGTCACTTAGAGAAATATGATCCTTTTCCCACAAATACCTTAGTATGTGTTTCCTACAAATACATCAGTATAGCACAAATATCAAAAGTAGGAAACTTAATGTTGGTACAATCTATTATCTAATCCATAATTTATATTCAAATTGCATATAGTATAATAAGGTCAATTTTAAAATAGGTAACTGATCTGAAGAGGTAATTAATTCTCAAAAGAGCAGGTATATGAAAAATATTCAATGTCACTAATTATCATGGAAATGCAAAACAAAAATCACAGTGACAGACCAGCTAACCCAGTTAAAATGGCTATATCAAAAAGATAAAAATGATGAGTATTGGCAAGGGCATGAGGAAAGGGAATCCTTGCATACTATTGGTAGCAATGTAAATTAAAACAGCCATTATGGAAAGCAGTAGAGAGGTTCCTCAAAAAACTGAAAATAAACTACCACATGACCCACTACTGGGTACATATCAGGAAATAAAGCCATTATATCAAAAAGATACTTATGTTCCAACATTTATGGGAGTACTAGTCAAATACAATGGCTAATATATGAGATGTTCCTTCATAGAATAATAGATTAGAAATGTGTATATGTATACAATGAAAAGTTCAGTCTATCATTCCTAGCAGCGTGGAAGGAATTGGAGCATATTATGCTAAATGAAAGTAAATCAGGCACAAAAGCTTTAAAAAGTTGATCACACAGAAGAAGAGAATAGAAGAGAGGTCGCTAGAGGTTAGGAAGGGGGAGTTGCAATGGTGAGAGGGTGGATGATGCATACCAAAACACAGAGGTTGGAAGTAGTTTTAATGTTTTGTAGCACAATAGGGTAGTGATAGTCTATAATTAGCTATACATTTTAAAATAATTAGAGAAGAGTTGAAGGTTTTCAACACGTGAAAATGAAAGTATTTGAGATGGAAATGCTGATTACCCTGATTTAATTTGAACATTACACATTTTATATATGTATTGAATCATAATGGTGTGCCGTATAAATATTGCATGTCAACTAAAAATAAAAATTGAAAAATTGCTCTTAGGTTGAATTATATGCCTTTTCAAAATTTTATTATATAATCGTAATCTTTTCTTTTATAAAGTAGTCTATATAATGGATTATTTGGATAGATCTCCTTATATTCAAATTCTGGCCATACTGGAATAAACTATCTTAATAATTATATATTGGCCTTTGGATTAATTATGTACTTGTTACTATCTTATTTAGCATTTTATATAAATATAAGTCAGATTGGTCTGAACTCTTTTCAGAGAAAACGTATGCCATTGATGCTTTAATAGCCATGCTGAGCCTCTCTTCATTTGTCTACTAGTCATTTGTCTTTCTTCCTTCCTGTCTTGCCCATATTATCTCATTGTTACCTTCATATCCTTCCTTAGCTTCCCATTGAGTTTTTCCCTAGGGTAAGTTACCTAGCATTTTCTTATCTACTTTCCTTATCTGAAATAATGGAATATTAATCATAATTGTCATTATTATTAATAGCAATAGTAGTAGTTATAGTAGTAATAGTAGTATCATTATGTTGCTCAGGCTAGCCTCAAACTCCTGGGCTCAAGCAATCCTGCTGCCTCACCCTCATATGTAGCTCAGCCTGAAAAATGGGACAATAATAGGGTAATACCCATGTTGAAGGTTCAGTAAGCTAATTCATGTAAATATGGTACCTGGCCTAGAGTAGGAATTCAATAAATATTTATACATATTGTTTATGGTCATACTTTGTGTGTTATGGCTTGGAATCCTTTTTGGTTATATATGTTGCCAGTATTTCTCTAATCTACCACTTGTCTTTAACTTTGTTAATACTACTTCTAATTTATATAAGATCTGTAACTCTTTTTCTTTATGTATTAATAATCTTTCTTCATAATACTTTTTATCAAGAAATTTATTTGTTGAACAATCAAACATGCTTCTAACGAAAAATATAATATATATAAGCTCTGAATATTAGATTTACCCTCCCAAGACACCCCTCCCCCAATTACCCACCCTTATCCCTCCCCCTCCCTCCTTCCCAAAACATCTCTACAAATGCCTTAGGTTGTATATCATTACAACTTTTCTGAATTTAAATCATGATAATTGACTCCCATACTTTTATGGCTTGTGGGAGCTTTTAGTTGTTGTTGTTGTTGTTGTTGTTGTTGTTATTGTTACTTGTTTATTTGTTTTGTTTTGATTTTTTTATAAGGATCAAATCTCAAAAATTCAGTTGATTCAGTAATATTTGTTAAACAATTCATACTTTTCCCATTGATTTGAAATGTCATCTTTCCAGTATGTATTGTATTTCTTCACATGTGTTTCTCTTTATAGATTCTTTGCTGTATTCCATTGAACTATCAGTTCTTGTATCAATATCAAAATGTTTTTAAGTACCATAAATTTATGGTTATATTGTGTATCTATTAGGCAAGTAACTCTCTTGTGTTCTCTTATTTCTCAAACGCTTTTATGCTATTGTTATTCTTATGTATTTACTTTGCCAGATGCATTTTTAAAAGTTTGTCAGTTTTTCAAATTGTATTAGAACTTTGATAGATATTATCATAAATTTATAAATTAATATAAGGGAAACTGATCTTCCTACAATGTTGAGTCTTTTACATCTCTTTGTCCTTTTGTCTTATATACCAGATGAGGGTTCAGCAATCTATGGCTCACAAGCCCTATTTCTTTTTATATGGCCCAGAAGTTAAGAATGTTTTTTGTGTTTTTAAATTTTAATGACCATAAATAAACTTAGGTGTTGTCCACAGCAGAGCTGAGTAGATGTGATGTGGACCATATGTAATGCTTTCATTGCTTTGCACCATTGCTTGGAGCTCTACAAAGTACAATGACATCTTTAAAACTACAGCGTTAGGAAGGGAGGTAGAGGGGGAAAACAGGAGACGGAATTAGAACAAGTTAAACTCCATGCTTTTATAATGAAGTTGTTGTATAATCTTAGGTCATAGATACCTAAAAAGAACCAATTAAATTAAATGAAAATAAAAATAAATAATACAGCATTATAAAATGTCACATATATCACAGTACTTCCATATTTTATTTAATCTTTAAGTTATCAGTGTATTTGCAAGCTATCAAAACAAGTTTATCTATGACTTCTCAGGGTTAGTCTCTATTAATTACCTTCCTCCTTGAGTATGGGTTATGTTTGCTTATTTCCTTATATATAGTAATTTTGGATTGAACCTTAAACTTGATTCATGAAATGCTATAAAGTTTCTGGATTCTGTTATGTTCCTCTGAGATACTTTTATTTTCATTGTACTTTAACAGACAGTTGGCTGAATTTAGTCGCAAAATCTGAAATCTCCTCTCAGTTCTTTTAACTTTAGCTGGTGTGCTTTGGGAGTCTAAACTGTGTATAGTTCATGCATTAACCAGGGTTTAAGCAAAGATTTTACCCTGAACTTGGAACTCATTCACTTTTCATCTGTGGTGGTTTCTCAAGCCAGAAAAATAATCAGATTCTCCTGGGCCTTTAGCCACTACTTAGGGCACCATGTACTTCTTTCAAGAAGTGTCTACCTCAGTTCATTTGCCCAATTATTGAATGGGACACTGCATAAAAATAGACATGTACACCATTGGAACAGATGAAAAGACACAAACTACTGTCATCTGATTGTTGATCAAGGTACAAAAACACTTAAGGTGGAGAAAATAGAATCTCTTTACCAAATGGTGCTGGGAAAATGGTATATCCATATGTAAAAGACTGAAAATAAATCCCTATCTCTTTTGCATGAAAGTCAAAATGGACCTAAGACCTTTGAATAAGACAAGAACCTAGGGGAAACACTCCAACATTTAGGCACGGGTAGTAATTTTCTCAGTATGACTCCTATAGTTCAGGAAATAATTCCAATAATCAATAAATGGGATGACATTAAACTAAAAAGCTTATGTGCAGCAAAGGAAATAGCAGTGTAAAGAAAGAATGTATAGAATGGGGAAAAATTTTGCCAATTACACCTTTTTTTTCTTTTAAAGAGAGAGGGCCAGTGAGAGAAAGAGAGAATCAATTTTATTTAGTTTTTCATGTGGCTTTTGTTGCTCCAACACTTTGTTTTAGTGTTACACAACAGTGCTCCAACACGCTGTTGTGTATGTGGTGCTGGGGTTGGAACCTGGGTCCTTGCACATGCCAGGCAAGTGCTAGAAACACGGAGCCACTGCTCCAGCCCTGCCAATTATTCTCCAGATATCTAGAATATATAAAACAAGCTAAAAATATCAAAAACAACAAAAAAAATGAGATGAGAAACAACCCATTCATTCTTTCTATAATTGACTTCTAGTTTCATTTCATTGTGGGTAGGGAATAGACATTCTATGATTTCTATTCTTTTAAAATTGGTATGTTTTATGGCCCAGAATATTGTCTGTTTTGATGATATTCTGTGTAAAACTGAGAAGTATGTGTAATCTGCTGTTGTTGGATGAAATAGTCTATAGATGTTAATTATATACAGTTGATTGATGTTGCTACTGAGTTCAACTATGTCTTTACTGGTTTTCTGCGTGTGTAATACCTCTTTGAGAGAGGGATGATGAAGTTTCAGCTATATCTATGGATTCATCTCTTTCTTCTTGCAGTCTTATCAGTTTTCACCTCACACTTTTTCATATCTGTTTGACTTGTACTTGTAAAAAATCAGAAACCACAAGTATAAATCCAGGCACGTGGCTCAAAGAGGTAGCCGGACTTAAGAAGAGCTGAGCAAAACCCTTTAATGGAATGTGCAACACTCCGGTCAAAATCACCTACTCCACCAGAGCGAGCAGGCAAAATGACAAGCAGGCAAGGGAAGTGGCACGCAGGAGAAAATGGCACTGGACCTTTGGCCAGGCAGCTGATTTTATTGGTTAAGTGGGAGGAGTCGATGATGGGGCTGGTCTTTCAGAGATTGGCTAGTGGATCCATCAATCCATTGGAGCTTGTCTGCCAGCATCTTGATTGGCTGTTCTTTTCATGGCAAGCTGCCCTTTGCCCTCCCCTTAGCCAGCTCCATGACTTCATGGGGTAGCTGAAGCCACACCCACAGCCTGTCACCATGACTGGTCTGCCATGGTCAGCCATGCGGCCTGGCTGAACCCCTGCCGCTAGCCGGCTTAACAGTACTCATTAATATTTTTATGTCCTCTTGGAGAACTGGCTTTTTTACCATTATGAAATACCCTTCTTTTTCCTGATAACTTTCCTTTCTTAGACTCTTCTTTGTCTTAAATCAGTATAGCTCCTGAATTTTAAAATTAGTGTTAGCATGATATATATTTCTCTATCCCCTTACTTTTATATTATAGGTGTTCATATATTCAAAGTGAGTTTTATGTGGAAAGCAATATGAGTTTTGTTATTTAAACTACTCTGAAAATTTGTGTCTTTTAATTGGTATAGTTACACCATTGATATTTAAAGTGATCTTTGATATAGTTGGATTAATATTTACCATATGCACTGCTGTTCTATTCATTGCCCTTATTCTTTATTTTTATTTTGTCCAGTTATTAATGTTTTTTGTTTTTAACTGTGGATTTTATTTGATTCCATTTTATCTCCTTTCTTAGCGTAGCAGTTATTTCCTCTCTTTTTTTGCTTCCATTTTTTCTGTTTTTTAGCAGTTGCCTAAAAGTTTACAATACAGTTTACACTAATCCAAATCAGCTTTCAAAAAACACCATACCACTTCATATATAATGCAAATTTATCTTATTAAAAACAAAATGATTTTTGATTCCTCCCTCTCATGTCATTGCTGCCATTCATTTCTCTTATATATAAGAATATATAAGCATATATAATTGAATACATTGTTGCTATTATTTTAAATAAACTGTTGTCTGTTAGCTCAATAAATATTAAGAAAAAATACATGTTTTTAATTTACTTTCACTTATTTCTTCTTTAATGTTCTTCCTTTGTGTAAATCTGAGTTTCTAACCTATGTAACATTCATTTTTCTGGAAGAATTTTTTTAACATTTTTTGCAAGGCAGATCTATTGGCAACAAATTCTCTTGATTTTTGTTTGTCTGAGAAAGTCCTTTTTCTCTTCATCTTTGAAAAAGAGACAGAATTCTAGTTTGTCAGAGCATAGTTTTTTGTTTCATTTTAGCCTAAATATTTTTATTGTTTATAGATTCCAAGGAGGATCTGCTGTACTTTTATCTTTCCTGCACTGTGTTAAGATATCCTCTTCCTTCCCCCATACCTAGGATGTGAGCACTGGGAAGTTCTGATTGGGTCCAGTCTTTTGTTTACACCTCAGGCATCAATAGAAAGAATGTGACACCTTCCTTAGCAACAGAGAGTGTCTGCATCTGGACCCACCCTGCATTGGGGATGTCAAATTGATATGCATATTTGTTCATTGGGAGCTTCATGTCTCTTGTCTTCTGAAAAGAAAAGGAACAGGAATGTTATTCCTTGATTGACTGGAACATTCTAACTATTCTGACTGCCTGACACTTTCTTATCTAGGTGGAACCTCCAAGGGAAGGGAGAGGATAACTAATTGAAGAGAGAAATCCTATAAAAAGGGCAAACAAACCTAACCCCCTCCTTGAACCTCCTGGCTCTCCTCCCACCTGAGGGGTCTGCTATCTTTCTTTTTAAATAAAATCTGCCTACTCTGCTTGTCTTGGTGTCGGTGTTCCTTGGTTTCTTTGACTCCGAGAGAAAATGAACCCGACATCCACAAAACTGGCATCACTAGTGTTAATTATAGGAGTGTAATAGCATTTATTATGCCTGGGGTACTCTGAGCTTACAGGATCTGTGGTTTGATGTCTTACATTAATTTTGGAAAATTCTCAGTCATTATTGCTTTAAATGCTTCTCTTTTTTTTCTTCTTGTACTTCCATGATTCATATTTATACTCTTTGTAGTTGTCCCATAGCTTCTGGATATTTTGTTTTGTTTTGTTTTGTTTCATTCTTTATTTTTCCTTAGCTCCTTCATTTTGAAAGTTTCTACTCACATATCCCTAAGCTTAGAGATATTTTTCCTCAGCTGTGTCTACTCTACTTATAAGCCAATTTTTAAATTCTTTCTTATAGCTTCATTGGTTTTGTTTTTTTTTTATGTAATCAGCAGAGTTTATTAATAATAAGAAAATTTAAGAATAAATATCCATAAAAATTACTGATATATGGGGCTGGAGCGGTGGCTCAGTGGTTTCGGCGCTTGCCTGGCAAGCACGAGGACCCGGGTTCAAATCCCAGCACCACGTACACAACTGAGTGTTGGAGCAACTAAGGCCATGTGAAAAACTAAATAAAGTTGTTTTCTCTCTTTCTCTGTCTCTCTCACTGTCCCTCTCTCTTTATTTAAAAAAAAAAAATTACTGATATAAAATACAGGTCTAATGCCGGTTTCTAGAAGACTAATGAGAAATATATATATAAACAGTTGAGGAACTAGGGAAGGTTTTTTTGTTGTTGTTGTCTTGTTTTTTTTATTAAAAGGATATAGAGATACAAATGAGAGGGAAATATTATCAAACCATCAATAACCAATGTGTGTATACATAGTTATCCAGGGGTAATGCCAAAACATGGATAACCACCTTGGGTTTCACCTGTTGCACTTTCCCCCAGAAGAACTCTTGCATAAAATGGATATCTCATGGAGGAATAACATCTGAGAGGGAATATAGCTTCATTGGTTTTGATATCTGGTATATCTTTTTTACTCTTTCTCAGAATTCATGTCTCTCTGCTCATGTTGCACATTTATTTTTGTGTGATTTTTATCCATTGGAGCCATTAGCATGTTAATCATAACTGCTTTTAATTCCCAATGTGATAATTCTAATATTCCTGCCATATCTAAATCTGTTTCTAATGCTTTCTCTGTTTTCTTTTTTTTAAATGTTGTCAATGCCTTGCAATTTTTGATTGCCAGTGAGAGGCTTTTCTTAAACTGGATTAAAAAATAAATTAAAAAAATAAAACAAGGCAAATAATCTATAGTGTTATGTTACTGTTTATGTGGCCAGGGATTCTTCTGTATTTACTATTTACTGTAGCTGTCAGAGTCTAAACCTTCTTAGATGTCCCAATTTTGTCTCTCCTGTTGTCTTTGTGATGTGGGGTTTTTGAGATGAGGCCAAATTCTCTGCTCCCATTGGCAAATGGAGTCTGGGCCAACTACAGATTCCAGCAGCCAAAATAGCTCACTTCTAGTGTTTGCAGTTATTCCCAGCTAAAACTGGGAATTTGGGCTAGCTGCTGGTTTCTGAGGTTGAAATAGTGTTAGCTCTCCAGCTAAAAGCTGGGTGTTGCAGCTCTTAGTGTGGTGGAAATTCACCCTAGGAATTTGGTGTCAATATTCTGGGTTCTTATCTCACAAATTTGAAGAATAAAATCTATGGACAACCACAGAAGGAGGAATAAAAAGGAGTAGGATTTATTTAAGGAAGGAGAGCAGAGATTCTGCAAGGCGGAGGGGTACCTGGAAGCAGGATACAATCTCGTGGAGGTTAGGCTAGGGGTTATATTGATTTGGGGTATGAATACTGTAAAAATAAAATCAGAGAAACAGGTGTAAGTTCAGGCGTGGGTGTTCAAAAAAGGTGACCAGACCTAAGAGCAGCTGAGCAAACCTTTTTATTGGGATTGGAGACTCCCCATCCAGATCCACCTATGCTGCCATAGTGAAGGTGGGCAGGGAAACTGATGGGCGGGCAGGGGAAGTGGCAGCCAGACAGGGGAACTGGCGTGTGGCCCAGACTGGGCAGCAACTTTATAGTCTGGGGTGGAGAGAGGAAGTTGGTGGGCCTGTGTTTCAGAGATCGGCTGGTGAATCCATCAATCATTGGGCAATTACGAGATGCCATTGGAACCTGTCTGTCAGCGTCTGATTGGTTGTTCCTTTCACATGCAGGCTGCCTGATGCCCTGCTCTCCTACTGCTGCTGCCTGAGGGTGTGGACTGCCTGATGCCCTGCTCCTAGCTGCCCAGAATTGACCTAACATCCCAACCTGTTGTTGATATAGGTCTTCAATTTCCATCTGGCTACTTCCTGCTGTTTATGGGGTGTTGTGGGGGAGGGGAAGGTTCAGGTGTTTGGTTTGTTGGTAGGGAGGCAGCTTTAAGGGTGCAAGAGTATTTGGTTGTATGTTACTCCAACGACCTCACTCATGCAGTTTCAGATGAACCTGAGGAGACTGAGAGGAGTCATTAGAAGGAGTCTTATCACTAATATGGGAGTAAGGATGGAAGTTAGCCAGGTCATAAGAATGAAGTTTTGCCATCCTGGCTAAGGGTCATTTGACTGTTGCTGCTTAAGCCTTTTATTCAGACATCTGAGAATTCTGATATTCTTCTTGATCAGCACAGTTTCATTGATGTAGTAGCATTCCTCTTTTAGAAATAGACATGTTTCCCCTTTGTCTGCTGTCAGGAGAGCTAATGCTTGGCAGTTCTGCAAGAAAACTTGGGCAGTAGATGTTATTTGTCTTTGTAGGGAGGCCAGGAAGTCAGCAGATATCTCCACTGCCTCTTGGAGTTGCTGTTCTAGCCTCTGGGTGGCAGTGACTGCATCCTCCTGCTCCCAATTCGGAGGCAGAAAGTGAGGAAGCTAGGGAGAGTCCAATCACCACTGGTAGGAAAATGACCTGTTTCACTCTAGTGAGGGGATTCTGAGCAATCCAGATTAGGGGAACCCCCTCTAAAGGTGGCATTTAGCTTTTAAGCATGCACCTCAAGTAATGTTTAAAAAAGAGCCATTGCCTTTGTTCCTAAGTGTCCATTTAGGATTAAGCTTTGGTTATACTCCCCAGCCAGGTATTTAAGACCAACTTGATCAAAATTGATCTTGTTCCGATCTATTGTTACAAGTCAGCTGTGATTGTCAGGGTCATTCTTGAGGAACTTGTGAAAAGCCTCTTGGTTCTTTTACCTGTTGTGCCATCTGCCAGGATAGATCATGGTCTTTCTGACCACATGTGGCTTCACATGGAAGCATCAGGCACATCTCCCTGCCCAATGACCTTCCTCTTTTAGCATGCATGCTAGGTGGCTTTCTGTTCTCTAGGATTACTTGATCCACCTGGTCAGGAGGTCATGTTACCCAGAGTTGCCAAGCCTGTAGATAAGTCCCATTGTCCCCTGAGTTTTGGCTGACCAAACAGGGCAAGGGCCAAATTATTGACTATTTTCCTTAAATCCTTTAACTATCTTAAGTTTGGTAATCTGGTTTTGGTATTAAATATCCAGCAGGGCAGTTTCACCAGTCTTACAGTGGGAATACTATGTTACAGCTTTGTTTTACCCCTTTTGTTTAATAACAGTTGAAGTCAGCATTAGATCTTATCTGTCCTGCACATGATGGCATGCCTTAATTTAGGTTTTTCTGTTAGAAGTAGTACTTCTGCAAAACACTAATAAGCAGTAGTTTTAGATATAAAGGAAATGAAGAGGTTTGGAGGAGGACGAGCCATAGCTGTAGGCAGAGGGACTGTAGCTGCAGGAGTGGGTGTGGAGCTGAGAGCAGCTCCCCTGCAGCAGTTGGCTGGCAGTGGAGGGAAGGAAGTACAGACCTTTGCAAAAGAATGCAGCCCTCTTAAGCATTTCAAAAGGCACGGAACCTTGAGCAGCTTGCATCTCTCAGATTTCTTTTATTTCCCCTTCGCCTTTCTGAAATTTAGAGAACAGAACCTCAGGTTACAATGGTTTGGATTTAAAAGTGACACTTTTTTTCCTGTGCGTGTGTCCAGGCTGTACACCATCTTGTGTAGGTCCTGCACGGTGCACTGCCTGAATTCGGAATGCATGGCAGTTCATGCACGGGAGGCTGTGAGCCAGGACAGCTCCCAGCAGTGAGCTCTGCGGGGGCACCCAGCAGTGCCAGAATCAGCAGCAGTGGCAGCAAGGACTGGCAAGCAGGCAGTGGGGCGGTGACATGGTGTTTGGAAATTGCATTTTTGTAAAGAAGGAGGAAGAAGACTGGTCTGAGTAAGGGGGGGATGGAAGGGAGAGGAGGAAGATGGAGGGGGGAGAGAGCAAATCCCATAAAGCCTGAACATGTGGCATCTCTGACCATTTCCCTGTCTGGTGACAGTAATTGCCCAAATCAGTGAGGATTTGAAAGTCAAAAGTCCCAAAGTATTGAGTATAGAAAGCCTTGGGATCAAGAGAGGAATTAACATTTACTATGGCCTTTCTGTATCATTTGGGGGCAAACAGGAGCAGAAGGAGGCATCCCAACTTGTGATCATGTTCACCTGAGGAAGGGGCAGGCAGGCTGAGCTGAGGCTGGGATGTCTCCTCAGCCTACAGGGTCCTGGAACAGAAGGGGTGGGCCAGCTAGAGACCAGGAGGACACCACAGTCTGCCGGGATCCTGGACGGAACAGGTGGGGAGGTCTGTGGCACAGTGCAACTTAACAACAGACCTCCAGAATGGAGTGTGCTACCAGAAGGCCAAGGGAAAGGCAATGGAACTTACCCCACTTCTGTCAGCATGGATGAAGGGAAATAGATGGTGCAGGAGCTTTTATGGTTCATCTATGGGAGAGGGTGGACATCAACCTTTTGGCACCAGATTAAAAATAAAAACAGAGAGACAGGGTAAATTCAGGCATGGGTGTTCAAAAAAGGTGGCCAGACCTAAGAGTGGCTGAGCAAAATCTTTTATTGGGATTGGCAACTCCCAGGCCAGATCCACCTACACGGCCATAGTGAGGGCAGGCCAGGGAAGTGACAGGTGTGTAGAGAAACTGGCAGGCGGCCCAGGGTGGGCAGCAAATATATAGTCTGGGATGGAGAGAGGAAGTTGGTGGGCCTTGTCTTTCAGAGATTGACTGGTGAATCATCAATCACTGGGCAATATCGAGTCGCCATTGGAGCTTGTCTGCCAGCATCTGATTGGTTGTACCTTTCACGAGCAGGCTGCATGGTACCCTGCACCCATACAGCTGTGGCCAGAGCCACCTAGAATCAACCTAACAAGCATAATTAATATTCATGCAAAGCAGGCATTGAGAAATGTATCTACATCATTGATTGAAATCTGCAAAACAGGTATTGAAACTAAGCATGAAAGTCACTGGTTAAAATCTACGCAAAACAGGTAACAGTTCTTTCCAAGTTCCCATCCGTGTCCACCCCCACTTCTTAGTTTTCCCCACTCTGGGACAAAGGAGTTGCTTGCTCCCACAGGTGAGCCTCATGGTCATTTGCATATGAAGGCACTGAGCATCCCCATTAATGGTTCTCTACTCCCTGGCTTCTAGGAGTGGCTGAATGGGGCCCATGGTCCTGACTACCTAGCTATTTTACTGTCTCTCTTCAACTGTATCATTTGAACTTCTAAATATTGTTGGAATCACATGATTCTTATAGTGCCCTATTATTATATAATAGGCACTATATATATAATCACCTACTGATATATATATATATATATAAAATCACCTACTGATGGTGATTATAGGAAAGGGTGGGAGAAGCATTCTGCAGTCCTACGATTACATCTGTCTTTTAGTGATGCTGTGCCCATGGATAGTGACCTTCAAAAATACTTCTCCATTATCCCTCCCCCACCCCCTTAGGAGAGAGTAAAACTAGAGAGTTGGAGTTGGGTATTCTCTTCTCCCAGGTCACTTAGGCTCTGGTAAAATCCCACTGGGTTAAACTCTTGGAAAACAAGTTTTTGTTTGTTTTGTTTTGTTGTTGAGGTCAGGCCTTGTGAAGGAGAACAGATCATTCTTAGAATACTTTAAAATGCCTTTTTTTCTTTTCCCACTGCTAAAACATTGAGAGTTTTTAAACCAATATTTACTGTGAAAACTTGATCAGGATTCCTTGAAGTAAGAGACTTTTTTTTTTAAAGATAGAAGGACTGTGAGTGAGAGACAGACAGAAAGAGAGAATCAATTTTATTTAGTTTTTCATGTAGCCTTTGTTGCTCTGACACTTCATTGTACATGTGGTGCTGGGGTTTAAACCTGTGTACTTGAGCATACTAGACAAGTACTATAACTGCCAGGCCACCGCTCCAGCCCAAAGTAAAACTGTTTAGTCCCCTAAAGACTATCCCTCTGGAGTCTTTAAACTCAAATTTGTTCACACTGAGTCTCTAGAAATTAGGCAATTATAGACTAGATTTCCCTGCTCTGGTGCTGGTTTCCATGGAGTTTTCTGCTCCTGAGCATCTACTTTGGTTAAGTTGTGATTCTCTGTATCTGCCTGTGTCTTTAATTGTAGGAATGCCTGTTTGCCCTATGACTGCAGTTCTCAAAAGGATCTAAAAAGGGTTGTTGATTGGGGTTTTTGTCAGCATTTTTCTTGTATGAACAGCAGAGCTTCTTATATGCCTGACCAGAAACCAGAAGTCTTGGTGTAAGGTTTTCAAGGTTCATTTACCTGTCAGCATGCATCAGTACTTCATTCTTTTCTGCTAATAAAATAGTATTTGCCACATTTTATCTGTTTACCAGTTGATGGATGTTGTTTCCACTTTGGGGTTATTTTGAATAATGTTGCTGTGAACATTCATGTGCAAATATTTTTCTGTATACATGCTTTTATTTTTTCTTGGATGTACACCTATTTATAGAATTGCTAGTTGTATGGAAAATTTATGCTTACTTTTTAAGAAGCACACACACTATTTTCCAAAGTGGTGGTACATTTTTATGGGGCTACCAGCATTGTACGAAGGTTGTTATTTTTCTATATCCTTGCCAACATTTGTTATTGTCCCTTTTTATGATAACCAATGTAAATGTGAATTATTGATCTTTTTAAACTAGAAAAAGAGCTTGCATACAGTTAGAAATGCAAAATGATGTAGAAAAGTATATAATTGATAATTGAAATCACATATTTACTTCACTAAATTCTCTCTCAAAAGATAAACTAGTCTTAGTAGTTCATTGTGTAATTTTAAGAAAAAAAACACATAACAATATATTCACTGTGCTGAAAGTCATATAAAGTTATATACAAATATATATATTTGTATAAACATATAATTACATATTTAATTATAAAGATCTGTAAATATATTAATATAAATGTATTTAACTATAGCTAAATATAAAATGCATATTTTTGTATTCCTCAAAGAAATTATGCATCTTTTCTATATTTTCACTTTTCTTCATTTTTGTCCTCCAGTCCCCATTTTCTTTTGTGTGTGTGTGTGTGTGTGTGCGCGCACGTGTGCACGCGCGCATCGGGAATTGAACCCAGAGGTGCTCAACCACTCATTCCCAGCCATTTTCATTTTTTAGGCTGGCTTTGAACTCATGATCCTCCTAGCTCAGCCTGCCAAGTTGCTTGGATTATAGGTGTGCACATACTGCTTCCAGCTTCCCAATTTCAGTTTTTAAAAATCTAGTAAATATATATTGAAAATCTCCATATCAGTGTATCCAAATAAATCTAATTCTTTTTAAGTCCTCTATATTTGTACCTACCATAGTCCAAATAAAACTCTATTAAAGGGCACTTTGTTTCCAGTTTTTCTCTTAAAACAAAAAAGTGTTGCAATAAGCATCTTTGGAATCAATAGATGCTCTATGAGTCAGTCTTGGTTTCCATCAACTTTATGATGAATCTTCTGCCCCAATGGACTTCCTTTAATTCTTTTGTGACACTGATTTCCCTGTAAGCTTTTCTTTTGCAGTTAGCCTTTCATTTAAAACCAACTGATCTTCTAGAGAACTACATGGATGCTAGGCTTATATATTTTATGTTAACCAAAAAGCAGAATTTCTATGAATTTAAACATTAGCATGATTTGAAGGTTTAAAAATTAACAATGCTTCCTAAAGTTCGATTTGAGAAGCTAATAGCTTTGACATCATTTGGGAACTTGTGAGAAGTGCAAATTCTTGGGCCCCAACCCAGGTGGACTAAATCAGATGCTCTGGGGCTAAGGTCCAGCAATCTGCTTTATCAAGCACTCTGCATGCTTCTGATACTGGCTATGTGATACATTATTCATATATCCTGTTTTCCATGATACTGAATATAATAAAAAAATTATATCAAGTATAATAAATAAAACATGTTTTTCAATTTCCACAATATTTTTTTCTTTAAAGTGTCAAAAACTGCTAAAAAGAAATCTAAACCACAGTTGCACTTGAAAAAAAGAAAAAAGCTCTGAGCAAGATCAACAACATGAACAAATTCATGGATGCAGCAGTGAAAATTATAAGTGTGAAAGCCTTTTGACAATAATGTTGACATGAGGACAGGTTCTTAGTGAACAATAATGGGAAATCTTTGACCAAATAGGATTGACCTAGATCTACAGAAAGCCTTCCAAGGCAGCAGGTGAGTTCAAATGTTTCAGATTGCTCCTCCATCCCTTTTACTTTTGAAAAAGTTACAAGTATTTTTTAAATCACAGAAAAAGAAAATGCTGCTTGATCCAGGTGCTGGGCATGCCTGTAATTCCAGTGACTGGTGAAGCTGAGATGGGAGGATCACAAATTCCAGGCCACTTTCAGTGACTTAGTGAGACCCTTTCTCAAAACAAGAAATAATAATAATTAAAGGCTAGGGTAAAGTGGTAAAGTACTCCTGGGTTTAATCCCCAGTACCAAAAGAAAAGATAAGAAAATGCTAATGTTTAAGCACTAATGTACAACCAAATTCAAAAGGGAAAAGAAGTAAAAATATATTAACAGTAATCTTACTGAAAAATGTTAAGGCATATTCTGTGAAAATTGTAATGGCATAAAATACATCTGCTAAGAATATTAAAGATATAATTTTTGCCAACCAAATGTTGTATAATATTAAAATATTTTAACCACATTTTTACTCTCCCTCTAGTGAGTATTGTATTGAACGAGATTATCCCAAATCCAATTGGGGATATCACTGACAGAGGTATCCAGACTTGCATAATATTGTTTCTTTGCTCTGAGTGTTTCTCTTTCTCCCCAGAAAGAATTACAGCAATGAGCAAGAATACTAATCTAAATATTTTGGAGTTCCCTTTTGTGTCAAAACTTAATAAGGAAAATTGGATTTCTATTGAAAGAAAATAAAGTGAAATAAAACAATTGAAATAATGCCTATCCTCTATAATCTCTTATTGTACATTTTATGTAGAACAAAATGATCCACTCATATGAAAAGAAAAACTTATGAATTGAGCATAATCCAACTATTAGTCAAGAGTTTTAATAAATCAGTCTTCTCTTGTGACTTATTATTCTCTGAAACTTTAAAAGATCCCAGAGGTAACATAATGATGATTTACATTAATTCTAGTGAGGGTTTTAGAGAGAATGCATGAAGAAATTAATAAAATTGTTATTGCAAATTGCCAGAAATTGAGCTGTAAACAGAAGGGCTTATACTTTTTTTGTAGAATTCTTTTTCCAGTATAAACTTGAGCATAGCAGACTTCCTCAAGTTTGCTGATTGCTGAGTTTGTCTAAACTAGATCCAATCCACATTTCCAGTTTGTTCCTATGAACTACCCAAATATGAATGTCACCTGTATGTATATATACCTCTTGATATGTTGCTAGAGTGACTAAAATCTATATTTTTAAATTTTTCATAATTTTAAAGTTTAATAATTGCATTGCATGTTGAAGAACACAGCTCAAGAATTATCAATAGCCAACCAGATAATTACATAGTTGCAGGAGCAATTTTTCTACCTGTGATTTAGAAAACAATTCTCAAAATGAGCACTGACATGATGAATATACTGGAATACACTGGAATTTTTAATAGAGTATGAACAGTAATTGTAACTTACATTGAATTTTCAACAGAAATGGTTGAATTGCTGTGCCAATGAATGAAGAGCATTGATCACTAGAATCCAATGTATTGATAGCTTCATGGATTGATAGTTCTTGATCAATGTACCTGCCTGAAATCCAAGCCCTCTAGATATTTTGAAAATTTCATGCATTTTCAAAATGTAATTAGTGTGAAATATGCTTCAATACCAAGTCATACACAGAACTGAAAGCTTCAGAAATGCTTACTTGTATGTGTATTAGAAGTTGAAATAAATTAAAATTAAAATTATCTGGTTTATTTTCAGAACTCTACTGTATGGAACAAACTTGAATTGCTAAGATCACAGTCTCTTTGTAACTGATGGTAAGAAAGTTGCTGCATGTTGAAATTCCAGCTTACTTCTATTTACTATTATGCCTGCATTGCCTTCTGGAGTGGTGTAAAATCAATTAAATGACATTTGTGCTCTGCATGTTTTGAAAATGTATGGTTCTTTAAGTGTCTTTTTATTTTCAAAACTACTCCCTGATCCTATAACAAAGAAAAGTCACCTCTATGCATTTCTTACACTTTTAGGTAGAATAATTTAACTTAGGGAAAAAAATGTTGTTTTACCTTTACCATATTAAAACCACAAGTGCATCGAAAAGATCAGAACCAAATCTTCATTTATGGAGCATTTATTAAAACTAGTGAAACTACAAAGCATACTACCAGCTTTGACTGGAGTATAAAAAGTGGTATTTATAAGCTCAATTAATTTGTGTGAGAATGTGGTTAATGAATATGTAGTTTACCTGATACTAAGATGATGCTAATCTAACTGATGAGAAGGAACAGTTAAGAGGAACACTGAAAATAACAATGGGGAAAATGACTCAGTAATCCAGGATTTTGTGTTGTTTTGTTTTTCTCTTTTGGCCTTGAGAGTGATGGATTAACATTACCATCATCATCCTAGTCTCCTCTTCCTCCTCCTCCTCTTCTTCTGTGCCTCCTTGTTTTATTTTTTTCATTAGTTCAGTATGTTCTTACATATTGAAGGGATTCGTTGCTACACATTCATATATACATACATAATGATTATGTAATGTGAACCGGATCCTTATCCCACATCTCACTCCGCTTCATCCACTACCTGCTCTCTTGTCTCCATTGTAATTGCTCCCTATTACATATATAAATGTCCATATACATATGTATTAATTTTTGAATTTTCAAGATTTACATGCCTTCATGAATATTATTTGGCTTCTCAGTGGAGTTAAGTGTAACCATACAAAATTAATAAACCCTATTTTCCTTCCCTCTCCATTCTCTCTTCCTCCTCTCCCCACCTCTTCCCACCCATCCACTCTTCACAGCTATAGTTCCACCAGATTATGTGATACTTCAAATCTGGTGTGTCTAGTAAATACACCTGTCTAACTTTCACCTTATCCTTGGTTTTACTCTAGCTTACACAAATAAGAGAAAACATTCAACTCTTAAGTCTCTGGGTTTGGCTATTTCATTCAGCTTGATTTTTTCCATTTCTATCCATTTATCTGCAAAAGCCATGACATCTTCTTTCTAATAGCTGAGTAGATCTCCTTTGTGTGTGAGTGTGGTGTGAGTAGTATAGTTTTAGATCTGGTATTGCAAATCTACATGTTTCATCTTTCTTGCTTAGTAATGCTTTGGCTATTCTGGATTTCTTCTTATTCCAAATGAATTTGAGAGTGGGTTTTTATAAGATGTAATGTTTTACAACCTAATACTTTTTTTAGAGATATTGTGGGAAGGGGAAGGGCAGGATAAGGGAGGGTAATTGGGGGGGCACTCCTGGGGGTAATTGCAATATCCAGAATATATACACATTTTATATTACTTTGTTAAAAACTTGTATGGTTTTATGGTTGTTCAAAAATTAAAAATTAAAAAAATGACATTGGTATCTTGATGGGGATTGTGTTGAATTTGTACAGCACTTTCAGCAGAATAGCCATTTTAATTATATTGATCTGCCTCACAAGAATATGGACTGTCTTTCCATATTCTCAGGTCTTCTATAGTCTTCAGTGTAAAAGTCTTTTACTTCCTTTGTTAGATTAACTACCAAGTATTTTATTCTTTTTGAGGATATTGTGAATGGGTGTAGTTCTTGTATCCTACCACTTTACTAAATCCATTCATGAGCTCAAGAAGTCTTCTAGATATATCATCAGCAAATATAGTTTAATCTCTTCTTTTTATATTTGTATCCCTTTAATTTCCTTCTCTTCTCTGATTGCTCTGGTTAAGGTTTCAAGGACTATATAGAATAAATATGATGAGAATGGACAACCTTATCTTGTTCCCG
The DNA here is from genome assembly GCA_004027875.1 of Aplodontia rufa. NCBI lineage: Eukaryota > Metazoa > Chordata > Mammalia > Rodentia > Aplodontiidae > Aplodontia > Aplodontia rufa. Next base: position 22,835 of record PVKS010031773.1, read on the forward strand.
AGTTTAGTTGAAATGCTTAGTTTTCTCCATTTAGGATAATGTTGGCTGAGGGCTTGTCATAAATTGTCCCTACAAGGTTGAGGTAATTTCCTTGATCTCTATCTTCTCCAGTGTTTGAGCATAAATGGGTGTTGGATTTTGTTAAAGGCCTTTTCTGCATCAATTGAGATGATCATATGGTTTTTGTCTTTAATTCTATTTAAGTAGTGTATCACATTTATTGATTTGCATATGTTGAACCAGTCCTGCATCCCTGGAATGAAATCCACTTGATCATAATGTATTATCTTTTTGATGTGTTCTTTTTTTT
>PVKS010031774.1:0-23152 GCA_004027875.1 Aplodontia rufa
TAGGAGGAAGGAGAGAGGCAGAGAGGAAGGGAGAGGGAGGGAGCAAAGGAAAGGATCTAGGGAGACAACCAACAATGTAGCATACTCTTTACCCCCCTAGAAGCCAAAAACTACTTATGCAGCCATTTAATTCTGGAAAATACACAATCATATATATATATATTTATATATCTATGTCTATCTATCTATCTATCTATACACACACACACACACACACACACACACACATATATATATATATATATATATATATGCTGTGCTGGACATTTATATTTGTTCTAAGGGGAAATTATAGAAGAATCAAGAGACTGGGGTGTGGGTGATATGGGGGTGATTCTTGATTAGGATCAAATTCATATCATATTGTTACTTTATATGCATCCATGATTGTATAACAACTCAACTCCTCAGTTAAAATAAAAATAAATACATCCACCAAATAAAGTCTTTTTGATATAAAATAACATTAAGGAAAATTTAATTATTAATTTTAGACATGATAATTCCATGGCTATGCTTATTAAAAAGTTCTTATCTACTAGAGATTATATACTATTTATAGGAGAAATGATATAATGTATGGAGTTTTCTTTAAAATAATGTATAGTTAACCAAAATGTATGGTTTGAATAAAGAAACAAAATTTGAAAAATATTGAAAATTATGGAAGGTAGATGATGGGTTTTTTACATTCTTTGTTTCAATCCCATATATTCTCTGTATATGCATAGAAAGAAAGAAAGGGATGAGAGCTCAATTTCTTTTCTCATAAGGACATCAGTTCTACCATATTTGGGACCACCCTCATGACATCATTGAACTGAATGACTTTCTTAAAGTCCTCAGCTACAATCATAATCACACTGGAAGAAAGGGCTTCAATAATTGAACAACATGAGCATGGATCACAATTCAGTCCATTACAGAGATATACAATCAGATCTGAATGTTAGTAAGGTTTTTCAGAAAAGAGAATAAGGAAAGAGAAATAGGTTCCAAAAGACTTGGGAGACTGGTAATGGAGCTATAAAAAAATCCCACACTTAGAGAATCGTTGTCAGAACCTGCTTTAAAATTACTTAAAATGCTCTGAAGACAGATTTAGTTCCAATTCATGAGAGGTTTAGTGTAGAGGAGCAGGAAAGAGAGGCATCGGAGAGGACCGTGGGTCCCTGGACCAGGCCCCTTCTGCCCAAAGGCAGGGTACGTGCTGATAATGAGGACACGTAACAACTAGAAGAGGAGAAACAGCAAAGACAAAGTGCTGTGCAGTTCTGGAAATATTTAAGTACAAACCTGAGCACAGATGTGTACTGAAAAGAACATGACCAAAAGGTCCCTCTAATCCAGAGAGGTCCATGAGGCCAGCTAAAGAAGGCAGGCCAAATGGAAGAAGAAATGGCTGTGTATATTCAAAGCAGAGAAAGAGGCAATTGTCAACTGTGCAAAGGATTTCCACATCACCTGAAGAAGGAGGCAGGAGCTCCATGACTGCAAAGAGCAGAGCAAGTTTTATAGCCACTGGCACCATGCACAACGCCTGCAGAATCTATCCTCCGAGAAGAGACTGAGAACAGGTGTCCACCAATCTGCACAATTTAGCGTCTGGATGTCTGAGTGTGGTGCTACCTCTATTGAAAAAATGAGCAATATTCCCTTATAAAATGCATTTACCTGGGGGTTTATAGGTAATAAAGGCATAGTATACCTGTTACCATTCCAAATCAACAAAGAGGCTGTGATGCCTAAAATCAGATCAGCCACCAAAATTCATTGCTTCCCCTAAAGGACCTGAGGAGGGTGATGTTTTCAATGGTCAGGGGGCATGTAAATAGGCACTTAAATAGATGCCCCTCACTTAACGAGTGGATTAAAAAACTGGTACATATATAGAATGGAATACTACTTGGCTATTAGAGATAATGATATTATGGCTTTTGCAGCCAAATGGATGGAGATGGAAAAAATTATGCTGAGTGAAATATCCTAATCTCAGAGACTCAAGGGCCGAATGTTTTCTCTCATTTGTGGAAGCTAGAATACAAGCAGAAACAGTATGATAGATGGCTAAGCTAATAATAACCTCAACAGGTATGAATTTTTACATGAACAGGGGGAACCTTGCCTAGGGGGGCAGAGGGGAGGGAACAGGAGAGATATCAAGGAGACTGGAGGGAGGGAGTATGGGGGAATCAACTCAGAGGGAAACCTTCGACCTCTGTGAGAAGTCCATTTAATACAGGGATTAATTAAGGGAAACATGGAACCATGGGGAACCCAAAGCGGGGAAACCATGGAATGGCATCAGCCTTGGCTAACTATGTGAATATACATTTGTTCTTGATTGTTTGACAATGATTCCCCCTTAATTGTTAGTCCATATTCAACTAATGAAAAAATAAGCAGGTTTAAACTTGCATCCTCCATGTTCTAATCCAAAAGCCAAATACTTTAACTTTTAAATGGGGGGATGTCTTACTACTTTATCAACAGAATGCATTTTCATAGTATCCAAGAAGAATCCTAAGGGCAGGGTGCTGCAACCTTGCAATACTCGAGGAATGTAATTACTCCTCGAGGAAATTCATGAGACACACATGAAGCATGGGGACACATGGAACTCCATGTCTGAGGGTTCCATGGGATATCCAGAGGAGGGAAATATATATATAATAATACATGGTACATATATTAATATATATGTTTGTATGTATAATATATTTAATTGATAGATGAGAGCATGTTTATATAATATATATATATATATATATATATATATTCAATTGCTTATAGATAGATAGACAAACAGTGTGAGGCCAAGGGGAACCTTAGGTAAACTCAACACATAAGCACTAAAAGATCATAAAGAGTTACATTCCAGAACTGAGTTTCCGGTTCTTAAAGTTGTCCTTATGAGTTTTCAAATGATATACCATGAAAGCGCATTACATTTTAAAACAGAAATAAAAGTAAAAGAGAAATTCAGGCAGAGGAAGACATACAAAAGAAAATAATGCAACAGTCAAACAGAAGCACTATTAGTCGCCCATGAGTGTTATTGCACGTCACAAGCAGTGGGCAATAATTTCATGTAAAAGTCAAACTATTTTAATACCATAGTCAATATTCTCAGCTCTGCTTTTTTGAGGGATATTAATAAAACAATTACAATAACAAAATTGAAGGTCTCCTAGGCAGTCTGTAATATCAATCAAATATGATGACTCCTTCTTAAATCACCATTCAATAGTCTTTTAAGTCTATTGATTTGAAGTCTTTCATCAATGCTGTTAGCACCACCAGTAATAACTATCATGGATCAGGTATAGGACATTTGCTCACATAAGCACTAAAATCTTTCATATTTATTACTCATAGTCCACACACTATTTTTAAGATGGGAATTGTTTTTCCTATTTCACATAGTCTAAAAAATTTAAGGCTCATATAATTAAGTAACTTGTCTAAGGGCACACAGTAAATATTGGATTTGTAGTCTTGAATACAAGATAACCTATTACAGTGAAACTAATTTATTTATTTTTTATTTAGAAGATCTTTGAAGAGTTTCTTAACAGGTTTTTTAAATAGATGAACAATATCTGAAAATAATTTAATGTATAAGTCTTTCAAATATTGTGAACTTCAGTAGGTACTGACATTGGGAGTATCAAGGTCATTTTTTCTAATATTAATACAAGCAAGTCATTGTTCTTTGTAGAAAGACAAACATTGGGGTTCGTGTTGTAAGAATTATACACATCTAGGAAGCTCCTCCTCTTCCTGTGCCCTTGGTGTGAGGACTTTGAAATGCAGAAGTGGGTGTGCGTGTACACACTCACACACACACACTCACACACCAGCACAACCTCTTCTTGCAGAGATTACAAGATGGCTCTGTAACAATCAAATCAAAGAGAGCTAGCTATCATAACATAAAATTTAATAGGTGAACAAGATCAAGCCCTCCAAGTGTAACAAAAGCAAAACTTTCAATACCAGATCGATGAGTTAAGAAAACAAAGATTTATCTCTGAAAAAGCTGAAGAGGAGGAAAGGAAGGACCCTGGCATGTGTCATCCAAATGCTCTCAGTGACCTTTGTGCCCTTTAGATTAATTGCCTCAATCACCCTGGATCTACAAACCATCCAGTGACCTTTCCGCATTGTCCTTCCCATCAGGGCTATACCCTGGTCCCTCGTTAACCTAAGACCTCCCTCATGAGGCTCTCCATACACACACTGCTACACAGCAGATTTCTGGAACTGATGCAACTCATACATGGTACCCAGTGAGCAGAAGCTCACCATTCCCCCTCCTTTCAGTCCCTGGCAAGCACCTTTCCACTCTCGGACTTTGAGCCTCACTGGTTTAGATACCTAGTTTAAGTGAGATCAGGCAGCATTTGTCTTTCTGAGCCTAGCTTATTTCACTCATCGTAATGCCATTTGGTTCATCTCCTCTGTTGCACATAATAGAATCCTCTTCCTTTTGAAGACTGAATAATATTCTATTGAGAGAGAGAGAGAGAGAGAGAGAGTGTGTGTGTGTGTGTGTGTACATATTTTCTTTATCCCTTCACCCATCCGTAGACATTTAGACTGTTGTCGTTTCTTGGTTATTGTGAACAGAGCTGCAATGAACAGGGGTTACAGATGATCACTTCATGTTTCCTGTTTTAATTCTTTGGATGTATTCCCAGAAGTGATTTGGGATTGCTGGATTATATGATAGTCATACTTTTAAATTTTGAGGATGATTACTACTGGTTTTCATAGTGACAGCACCTCTTTCCATTCCCACCAACAGTGTACGCAAGGTTCGAAGTCCTCTGTACCCTCATCTGCACTGACAGCCATCATTTCTAACAGAAAAAAATCAGGAGAAAGAATTAGTGACATTGGCCTTCAAAAATTCCCTGAATATGACACCCAGAAGTACAGAAACAAAATCAAAAATAAAGTGAGACTGCATCAACCTGAGAGGTTTCTGCACAGCAAAGGAAGCAATTCAGAGTGACTATGTAACGTGCGGATAGGAGAAAATGCATTCAAACCATACATCTGATAAGGGATTAATACCCAAAGCATATAAGCAAAAGAAATAAATCAATAAACAAATTGATGAAAAAAATGAGCAAAGGATTTGCATAATAGACACTTCTCCAAAGAAGACATACAAATGGCCAACAGGTATAGGAGAAGGCACTCAACGCACTGTTCACAGGGGGAACGCACACCAAAACCACAATGAGACACCCCACGTGCCAGTGCTCTCCCCGTCAGTGGCTTGGAAGGTGAGGTCCTTTCTAAGAAGTTCTCCCTGGTACCTGGATCCCATTTCTTAAGTATCAATTCAACTTTCCTGGAATGATAATGGCTTTCCTTGACCTCTTAGTCAGTTGCTCTACTTTTACTCTTTAATTCGATTCCTTGGTAATATTCGTTTAAAATGCATTTTATGTTGATTTGCCTCATATCATGCTTATTAAATACTAGTAGAATGTAAGATCTATGAGGATGGAGACTGTCTCTCATTTATTTTGTGTCAACTGCTCTAATGTAATTTGTGATTCAGCTTGGGTGCTAAGTACATGATTGTTAAGTCAAATTCAGAACCTCAAAGCGCACACCAGTGGGAGGGGAACTGGAACTGCTCCCTGTTCTTATCATGTCATGGGTAAGGTGGTTCAATCATGTCTCAGTGTTGCTGCGTAGTCACATGGTGAGGCTTGTGGTCCAGAACAAAGGTTTGCAAGACTGGTTCTCCAAGCACATGAGTGGTCTCAAACTCCAGAGGAAAGGTTGGGACATGGCTAAGCACGTGGGGACAGCTTGACTCTGAGCCCTGTTTGGACAAAATAGTGTCAGATGCCTGGCTTTGTATCTCCATCTTCCAGTAGAATTTTCCCTTTAAAAAACAAAATAAATGGGGGGCTGAAGCGGTGGCTCGGCGGTTATGGTGCTTGCCTGGCATGCACGAGTACGCAAATTCAAACCCCAGCACCACGTACACAACAATGTCTTGGAGAAAAGAAAGTCACATGAAAGACTAACTAAAAATTGTTTCTCTCTCTCTCTCTCTCTCTGTGTCTCACTATACCTGTCTCTTAAAAAAATAGATGTGCAGCTTCCAAAAAAATCTTAAATACACAAATCTAGACAAAGTCAATTATTAAAGAATCTGTCATTTTTGCATCTTCATATGCATGTTGAAAAACTGAGATACTTCTCTAGATAATTAGCTTTAGTTATAAAATTGAACATAATAACAATCAAAAATTTTGACATGAATAAGTCAAGTTACCCTGTATGCCTTTCACCCTTAACATGGATGCACAGAGGCACACCGAAACAGGGGTTGGTATAACAGTTTGCTAAAATTTTACTACAGCTCATTGTGGATCACAATGAAATTAAAAATAAATTGTTCCCTCTCACTCTTACCTTTACTAGCTCAATACATGTGTCATGTCATGATCCATCCATCGGGGTGGAGCATCCTATGTTCTCTGCTATATTTTTGTGTGCCACTGGGAGAAGTGTTTTATGTATGTATCTGTGCATTTGGTAATGATCAATAATTCTATTAGAGAAGATATCTTAAGAATACCAAAGGCATTTAATGATGCTCCTTTCTTTTCTTGCCATTCACCACTATTATTTCTCTCTTTACCACCTCCATGGCATGCTTTGACTTAAATCAAAATACTTTAATTCTCCCAGGCCAGGTTGATTGCTACATTAAACAAGGGCATCATGCCTGGATCATAACTTCACCTTGACTAGACAATTTGAACAGGCCTGTGGTAGTTCTTATATTCAGTAGTTTAATGCTGCCCAGTCTCTAAGAACTGAAAAACTCATAAATGAAGGCACAGAGCTGAAGATCAGGAAAAAAATATGGTTACAGGCTATAAACTCTATTTCTCCAAATTTCAAACAGTGATTTTAGAAACTCTTTGGTACCATTGATGATATCTATTCACAGATGATCAATCAAATAGTTAAATCTCAAGATGTACAGAGGTATATAAATTGTAAGGAAAATTTATCTGGAGGAAGATCAATGATGATTGCTTATTGTAAATGTTTCCAAGTTATCAGAAAAGCCATATTCATTTCAATGGAGGACAAAACTGCGAATTAGGCCCTGGGAAGGTGAAGGAATGATGATCTGCAGAATATAATGGACCGCGTGACTATGGTTCATCTAAAGAGCTGTGGGCAATGCATGAGTCATAAGGCACCATGGAGAGAAGATGGGGGCTAAAATCAGGAAAACGTCTCACAATGGAAATGAATGAGGTGAGTACAAGAACTTTGATTGAGAGGTACCATTGATTGAGCGAGACAAGGAGGGCCGCATCAACAGGGCCAGAGAAATTGGCGGAGCAGAATGTACTGTAAAGGTAATAGAAAAGAAATCCTGGACTCTGTCAGAAGTGTGCTAAATCACTCACTCTCCAGTTCCGTCTCATCAAAGCAGCAGATGGCAAAGAGCTAATGAAGCCAGAAAACATCAATATCTGCATGAAAGAATTGTTGGTGAATATCAAGAAGCTTCTAAAGATTCTGAGAATTTTCCCCAAGTTTTAATGTTCGGATGTAAGTCATTAGTTATTTAACTGTATCAAAAGGGAAGAGGAAAAAAAATCTTTGTTCATGTACAATATTCCTAGAATAGCAAAAAGCAACTCCTCTATTCATTATAAATGTTTGAATAGGGAAAAATCTCTAGGATAGAAATCAATAGTCCAAGATCAGCTACTAATTATCTGTTTGGCCTTGAGCAATATACTTAATAGTTCTGACATCAGCATTCTCCTATACAAAAGGTGTCTAATGAATTTCAAGCTCTAGAGAACTAAGCTCTAGAGAATGGCTAGAGATGCAGGGACCCTCTAAGACATTGGAAGCAGGACAATCACAAGGAGAGAAAACAGAACCTGTCCCCCATACACACTTCACAAAACCCACACACACTTTATCAGGAAGAGTTTTTTATCAGGAGCTCTGCTTTTCTATGGTTAGATTTCCTTTGAAGAAATGGTTCCATTAATGAAAATACATTTGAAAACCAATGAACTTGGTAATCCATCATAAGTAATGGAACACAGAGTCAATAAGGAAAAGTAAACTGTGCTCTGAACCTCAGATGGATGATCTCCTACCATTTAAACACAAACCCTTTCAAAGTCAGGAGAATGTGGCCAAAGGATTCAATTGATATTTTCCCACTATTATTGCCATGTATTGAGCTATGATCCTAAGAGTAAGCTACCCATTGCTAATTAGATCTTAACAATCATGGACATCTTTGCTCCAAAAATATATTTTAAGTTTCTACCCCTTGTTTTCCCTTCCCTGAATATTATACCCACGACAAATATCAACAGTTATTATTTATCCTTAACCTATCATTTATTTTCCCCAATCATTGTGACTACCTGGACATTATCCCAGTTTCAAGTTTCTTATAGCATTTTTTAAAAAGTGGAAATTTTTTCCATTAATATATTGTAACTTTGCTCAGAATCATTGCAAAAATATGCTTTCTTATTTTTACTGAAACCCTTCAACTTAGGAGAAACTGAACCTGTCATTAATGCTCTCCTCCAGGTGTTTGTAGACTGTGGCCTTCCTGAGTCTTGCCCTGATTGTACTTCCTAACTGTTGTAATTAGGAGGTACCATGTGATTAATCTCAGCTAATGACTTGTGAGCAGAAATAATTGCAAGTCATTTTTAGCATTCAGCATTAGTTACTGGTTTGAAGCCCTCCAGAGTTCTGTTGTCCTGTCAAGGTGACCTTGGCTGGCTACAGTGGTAGCTTCTAGGACATCTTGGACTGTTGAGCAGCTTGGACTATTCAGAAAGTCCAATAAACCAAGCTTCCAGAAAAATCTTGGTTCTTTAAATCATTAAAGATGTGTGGATTGGAATGTTAATACAGTAAAAATTGGGCTGACCCGAGAGCAGCTTTGTTATGAAACTGAAGGGTGTTCCCCCAGCTGAGCGCATTCAGAATGTGGCTTCTTTGCAACCAGGATTTCTTTACCTTTCTTTCATGCTTCCTCAGTGTACCTTGATTAAGATACAGAACTTCTGATCACCGTTTAGCAAAAACTCCAAGGGAGGTGTTCGTTAGAATTCTAAAGCATTGTTCTCAAATTCAGTCCAACACGTGTTGCGTTTTCCCTCCAAACTCTAGCTCACCCCTGGCAAGTCTCCAGGATCTGCAGAGAGGACCCTGCGCTGCACTGTGCAGAAAGCATTTGATCCTGACCGGGAGACAAAGCAGTTTGACAGTATTGACTTGCTTTTGAGTCCCTTCATGTGACTTTGATTGTGGACATAGGATTCATCAAAATTTAATGGAGAAATTGATTTCTGTAATTCAGTTTTAACCCCAAACCCAAGAAAAACCTTAAGAAGAGATGTCACAATCCTCTTTTCTTTGAGGTTGCTGCCAACAAAGGTACCAACCCAGTGTCCTACAGCCCCCATTTACAGTGCTGTGAAGCTCTGTGGAATGGATATTTCTACTGGGTTCAGCAGAATCACAGTGTTTCAGGTTTTCGGTTTTAACATTTTCCTCCTCATAGTTTTTCATCCTAGCTCCCATCTGACAGTTTCATTTCTATAACTCATTAAATATTCAATGATTCATAATAACAATTTCCATGTAATTTTATTGTTCACATTCTGGCATCTACTTCTTGTACCAAATAGCAAAAGTCTAAATACTCACTTGAAAGAGGAACATTTCAGTTTCCATTTTCATTGCATTAATATTGTCAAAAGGAGCTTGTTGTAAAAGATTTCCAAATATTACAGTGACTGTCTCACGATTATAACTCTGTGCAAATGGGAATTAGGAAACAAAAAGCCAGGAAAGCAGGAAAAAATTCAACCAATATTACACTAGCTGGAGAGGAAGCTAAGAGAGTGTGAAATCAAAGAATAATCAATTTCCTAAAGGAATCAGGTGCCGCTGCATGTCACTGCAGATTATCTCAAGGGCATGAGAAAGACAGAGAAGGCTGCAAAAGTTTGAGTAAGAAGAACATAGAGTAGGAAGTCTGGATTTTTCCATTGTAGAAAACTATTCCTGGCTTGCACTTCACATTTACAGTGAGTTTCTAGATATTGACAGGATTATGCTGTCAGGGCAGGGAGGTGGGAGGGGAAGGATTTGCATTTAGTTTCAATGGTGCTTGCTGCATGAGGATTTGATGACCAAAATAGCATCTCAAGTGATACATCTATGTGAAAGGCAGCTTATTATCATGTCTTACTCAAATCCTCAAATCCTTTGCTAGTGGTTTTCCAAACTGCAGCCCAGAAACTTTTTCTGTCTTCATTACCTCTTCATGTAGCTCAGCATCTATGGTCCACTCTGTCAACAGCGTTCTCTGCAGTGCCTTAACTCCCTAGCTCCTGCATGGAATGGTGGCAGGCAGCCTAAGTGCATCAGCTGATCAAGTTCAAGTTCATTTTCAGGTTTTCACCTAAGTAGCTGTGCACTGTGGAGAAGCCCCACACATAGCAGATGTGCTCAGATGGCCTTTCAAGTTCAAGTGCGCCAACGAGACAAGCCCTCAGGATGCCATGCCCATGTCTGGCACACAGTGGGTTCACCATTGCTCACAGAATGTGCGTCAGCATCCTGGATGAGCTCCCAGGCCATGCACATCACGCTTCTCTCTAAACCTCCAGCTCTCCCCCATCTTCTCTCCACAGCCTTCTCTGCCCAGATTCACATGTGGGCTCCTTCCCGCCACGGATCAGACCTACTGTTTTTTGTATCTTTAAATTTGTGCAAAATCTTTCAACCATTTTGCACATATTACACTACGAGGAAATTCCTGAAACTCGAAACTGGTAAAAGGGCCCAGACATCTAAAATTCCAAACAAATTTGGTTAGGAAAGTGAGGAATTTGTTTTTTTCAGAGTCTGAAGAGCTAAGGAATGTGATTTTAATGAGGGCAAAAACATCCTCGGATAGGGAAAAGAAAGTCTGGTGAAAATAGGGAAACCATACTTTAATATACTAAAAATAAGGAAGCCATACTTTATTATAATGTACTACTAATACTTTGGGAAGAAAAACTCTTCTGTAGAAAGCAAAACTAGTTACTAAGTGGGATTTCTCCAGTGCTTTGAATCCCTCAAACTGCAACTACATTTTCATGCCTTCAAAACAAATTATCATTGGACCTATTAAACTGTCAGATTCAATGTCTTCTTTTTATTAACTGAATATTTTTTTCCTTCGGGTCTGTGGATCAAACCCAGAACTCTACATGCTGGGCCAGCACATTAATATTGGGCCACATCCCAGGCCCATAACTGGCATTTTAAATCCATCCCATTAGTGTAAATAGTAGCTCAATATTCAGATGCACAAATATGAAGGAAAAAACAATAATTTTCCAAGAGTATGAAAGCAAGATGAAAGCCTTGATTTACCATGAGCACGTTTGGTCATTCCCAGTTGCTTGCTGACAGTGTGAGTTGCCATTTACCATAACTCATGTCTGTATCCCCAATTCGGGTCGCTCGATATCCACCTGAAATTATTCTAGCATCTATATCCTACAATAGGATTCAAGCAACATAGCTGTGCTTTCCAATACTGCATCCACAAGCCACATGTGGCAATTTAAATCTAAATGTAATTCATTTAAATTTCATGCAATTAAAATTCTAGGTCTTCAGTTATATTAGCCACATGTCAAGTGTTCAATCACCGCATGATTATAGTTGTTGCCAGATTTGCCAGGGCAGACATAGGGCATTTTCCACTTTGAGGGAAAGTTTCTTTTTGGACAGTGTGCATCACAGCTTTTTCATTTACATTTTACATAATAAGTCTTCCATAAATAGGGGCTGGGGCAGTGGCTCAGCAGTTATGGAGCTTGTCTGTCATGCATGAGGACCCAGGTTCAAACCCCAGCATCCCATGCAACTAAGTGTCAGAGCAAAGATTGCCATATGAAAAACTAAATAAAATTGATTTTTTATCTCTTTCTCACTGTCTCTCTTAAAAAAAAATCTTCCATACATAAATAAAACTGTACACAATTCTATAGGTTTCCATTAGCTTTTTGTGGCCATGACTAAAATACCTAACAAGAAAAATTTAGAAAAGGAAACATTTATTTTGACTCATGGTTTCAGAAGTTCAGTCCTTGGTTGGCCAACTTTATTGCTCTGGGTCCAAGATGAGGCAAAATATGGCAGAAGGGCATGATGAGGGAAAGCTAATTAGCTCATAGCAGCCAGGAAGCAGAGAGAGAGTGGAAGGGTCCAAAGGGAAGATGAAGCATTCCAGGGCAAGCCCCACCTCAATCTGCCAACGCCCCCTACCTGCAGATACCAACTAGGTGATCCATTTGAACGAGGATGGACCAATTGGCTAACAGGTCTCATAATTCAGTCGTTTCAGCTTTGAACACCCCTGCATTAGCAGAGGAGTTTTGAGGGACACCTCATATTTAAACTATAAGGTTGGATTTTAGGCAATACAGGTCAAAATAACACCTAAAGGCCTTTTTTATATATGTTGAAATTTCAAACTATGGTCCTCCTGTTAATTCAGTAATAGGAACTGTCAGCCTCCTTCTCTAACAGATACTATTTTAGTTTAGGAAAAGAGCCAAACAATAATAGTAATTGTAATAGTAATAGCAATGATAATTATAGTTAATGTTATGCAAATTGCTGGAAAACTGTTGCTATAAAAAGACTAACTTCATAATGCTACAAATACATTTCAATTAAGGGCTTCTGCAAAATTGCAAGCCACTTTAATCTCTCTTTTGCATCTGTCCTCTCTATTCTATTCTCTATGAGTAGCCTCCTACCTTTAATTTCTTCCTTCTTCCATACCATAAATATCTAGAAAATTGATGAAGTTAAAACTGATGCTGAGAATAACTAACACTCAATGAGCATGTACAATATGCTAGATACCACTGTAAGTGCTTGACATATATTGATCCATTTAATTCTCCTAACAATCATGTGATTGTGATACTGTTATTGACTCAAATGCTTAAATAAGAAATAAGATATTTACAAAGAATAATCAATATGTTACCATCACACCACCAGTGAGAAACAGACCTGAGACCTGAACCCAGGGTACGGTAGGACATAATACACAACCTTTAACAGTATCTCTTATTTCAGAAGCCAAAAGTAGAAACTCACCAAGAATTCAAGATTCTGAAGAAAACAATTGGAATTTTCTCAAAAAAAAGGCACATGTTCGTAAATCAAATTCAATTTTAAGACTGTTTTATGGACCTTTGGTTACGAAGTTGATGTCATAGTTTGGGCTGCTATAACAAATTATCACACACTGGGTTACACATTAAAAAAAAAACAGAAATTCATTTCTACATTTCTGGATGCTGAAAGACCAAGAACAGGGCACCAGCATGGTGGAGGTTCAGATTAGAAGTCACTTAAGGTTGGCAAATATCTGGCTTCTCACTGTGTCCTCCATGGCAGAATGAAAAGGAGAAGGATCTCAGGAGTCCTTTGTGTCAGAACACCAATCTCCTTCAGGAGGGTTCCACCCTCATGACCTAATCACTTCCAAATATCAGCATATCAGGGATTAGCTTTCCACAAATGAATTTGGGTAAGACAGACAAAAAATCAGTTTACTGGAGGAACAATTCATACATTCCTTTCTTCATATCATGGATTGACATTTTTGCATCAATTCCTGTTTAGGTCCTGTCTTCCAGGGTGCTTCTAGAAGCCTCATTCTACAGTCTACTGATTTCATTTTGTGATTCACAAAGGAAATTAATTGAGGAAATATCCCCTGTTCTTAATTGTAGGACTCCTGCATTTGGATAGCTCTTCCAAATGCCTGCTGGCAGAGACAGGTACCCACTAAATATTTCTACATTGCTTCTTCTTTTTTATTTTTTTAAGACAGAAGGACAGTGAGATAGAGAGAGAGAGACAGAGAGAATCAATTTTTAATGAGTTTTTCACATGGCTTTCATTGCCCTGACTCTTAGTTGTGTACATGGGTGCTGGGGTTTGAACTCGTGTACTTACACATATCGGGCAAGGGCAGTGACCACCACTGAGCCACTGCTCCAACCCTCTACATTGCTTCTTTACCAGAGTTCTGAGAAGTGAATGTGCTTCCAGAAGCTTCGTGTCTCCCTATGGCCTCCGGGAAAAGCTCTTACTGGTAGGACTTAAAGGGAACTGATTCTAGGCTTCAGTCCAGAGGCTGGGGAGCAATTTGCCTTCATCCACTCCCTTAAATATTTGATGAAGATTGCCTTAGCAACCCCGAAAGCTCCTTACCAAAGATGGAAGGACACTGTGTCCCTGAATGACCTCCAGAAGAATAGCCACAATCTAGCGTCGACATTTGTTTTCAGCTTCACTTGAGGGGATTGAAACTTGATTTACTTGAAACTTCTAAGATTTGGGGACTTATCTATGAGTATAGCCAGCATTGCTTCAGTACATAAAATGATACCAGCATGAATGCTGCCATCACAGAAAACCCCAAACACATGGCATTAATGGTAGGGCAAGATGACCAAACATTTGATACTGAAGTTGGAAAAGTTGTAGGCTCAAGTTATACAGTGGTGGAACATTTAGAAAAACAGAACACTCTAGAGCCTAGCAGTGGGAAATGACCAGATTTCTCATATATTAACTTTTTATTTTTTTGCACAAAAAATTATTGCAAGTAAAACCAGGCTAGTATTCAAAAGAAATCAAAAGAAAACAATTTCAGAAAACCATGGCCAGAAATGAAGTTGGAAATACCAAATAATCTTGGATCTGAGATATTAAGAAATATGACAAAAAGATTGAAAGTAGAAGATGTCCAGGAAGACTTCTCAAATGAATGAAAGTACTGCATCCTGATTAAAACTCGTCCTCCCATGTCCTGTTTCAAATGTTCTCAATAAATATCATAGCTACAGACAGGAAAAGAAATAAGCCAGGTGTTAGAATCATAGTATAAAATCACTATGAAATGAGTCCTGCAACATGGTAGTGACTAGATGGAAATGGATCATATTTTTTTTCTACATTTTAGAGGGAACCATATAAGAAGAAATTGCAAATTCAGAATAAGAAATCTTTGGCTGCCTGTCCAAAAAGCAGGCTGTGGCTAGGCACCACTATCCCCCATTCTGTAGATGAAGAGAACTCCAAAGGTGACAATTTTCCCTATTAAAGCGATGACAAGTAGGTGAGCTGTGGGACTGTAGAATACCCCATTTACCAAGCCAACAGTCTCCAAAGCCTTCAGGCACAGAGAACCACATGTGGAGCTCCTTGACTCCAAAGTAGAAAAATACCCCAAAAATCTATAATCCAATTGGGATTTGAAATGAGAGTCACCACTGAAAAGAAAAAAAAAAAAATCCCTCCAGACAATTCCTACACAAGGTCCACATATCAAGAGCTCTGGGATCATATTGAACAATGGCAAATAAGCTGGCTCATGCAAATATAGTAAAATGCTACCATTAACTTTATGATAAAGATTAAAATAAGACACAAAAAGACAAAAAAACTTCCTGATCAGAGATAGCTCTATTTCTTGAGTCTTTTTAACCATTCATTATCAGTAACAGCACAATAAGAAAAGTCTATGTATATGTAAAATGTTAGCTAAAACTGTTTTTAAAAAAGTGGTTAAGTGGCTGTCAGAAAAAAAATATATGCATAAAGGGCCTTTCTAAAGGAAAGGAGGAAAACTGTTCTAACTTTAAGGACGAATTATAACACTTTGTAGATGCCAGTCAAATGAAGCATTGAAATAGCGGGGACTGAACATAAAGCCAGATGAGGATTATTTAAAAATGCCCTTCTGAATTACACTTATTCAGTGTAGAAAATGGTATCTGTTTCCTAATAGACTATGTGCTATTGAAGATAAGGAAGATGTTGTTTGAAGTTCGTAAGAAATAAATTTTGTCATGATAATGAATGAGCAGTGTGCGCCTGACAAAATGGCTTAGTAATCACAGAATGAAGATAAAAGAGAAATTTGATCATCCTAATTAATGATGATACCACAAAGGTGTCTGGAGAGCAGCATGGTGCCTGTGCAAGATTCATAAATACTATTTGCTTATTTGCAAAACTGTTGCTGATTGTGCTGAAGGATTAGCTGATGTGTTGATACCTTTACAATTTCAGATGCATTACGGTTTTGGTAGATAAATGTCTTTCAGAGCAAGAGGGAGTAGGCGGAACGCAGGCAGCACCGGCTCCCACTGCATTCTTTGTAGAGATGTATTATGGATATGGACATTGAACTTTAGTGAAAGAAGGTGGTTTGAGATAAAACAGTTTAACACAATGACTCTAAAATGATACTATATCTTAAAAGCTCTGTCCTTAAGTCTTCTATGAAATCTAATTCAGGCCAAAAACTTCTGTAGGTCTTAAAATCTGCTTGAGCCAATAGGGTTTAGAGTGTGTTTTCTCATACATTAGAAATTGTCGTGGTAAAGTAAGCCGACAGTGAGGCTAAAGAAGTAACTGTGTATAAACAAGCAGGTAGCTGGAGTGTAGGTGTTAACAGATACCGCAGCAGGGTGGAGGGTTTCATGATATTGTGGGAACTGCTGTTGTGGGTTGAGCTGTGTGAGACTGAGATTGTTCCGCAGTGTGTTCAGTGGGCTGGGCTCTGCAGGGTGTGCACCAAGTCACCACTCGATGAAGACGGGGCAGTGAGAGAAGCTGCAGTTCATCTCGACTGCAGCTGGGTCACCTGTCACCCCTGTATCAGCGAGCCCTGGTGCAAACTGTCTCCGACCTTCCTTGTCCAACTGTCCTCTGACTTTCTTTATCTAGGCAGTTCCTATGAAACCTCTTTTCTGGTGGCAGTCCCTGCAGCTGGGAGAACAGGTCCTCAGCATCATTACAACTGGCTGCTGCATGCATCTCGAATTCTGTTTGCAGCTCTGCGGCCAACGAGATATGGAAACTGACTTCTGTAATGGAAACTGAAAGTGCTGAATAAAATACATAATTGAAAAATACTTTTATTGCACCAAATGTCTGGCAAGGCCAAGTGAGAATTTTGTAGATGTCAACATGGTGCAAAAGCAGGAAGAAAAAAGATGAGCAAAGCTTTGAAGTTGGCTTTTACCCCAGCAGCATCTTTCAAAGCCAAGCAAACTTTACTTTTGGTTTTTTTAAAAGAACACGTTGAAGGATACTAGTCACAGGAGACAAAGAATAAAGTCCCCTTATGATGGGAAATTGGATAGACACAATTCCAATGGATACATCTAAGTGTCAAGGTACAGTAGCAGTTATCACAATCTGGGAAAAAATGAAATAAAATTATCCATATCACATTTGATCATTGGGCAAAGGGGCAACTACCTCACCCTGAGAACTCATCACTGTCAGATTCTCATATGAATATACAATCTACCTTCTCAGCACCTGGGTGGTCAAAGCAAAACCTTATCACAGAACGTAATTGAAACCCCAGTTGGCACATTTTCCCTTTACTATCCCACAATAATTCCTCACAGACAAATTTTTATAAAATATAAATTCATAATTATTATCACAATAAACATATGAAGACTGCATTATGAACAAGAGTCAGTAGAAAAAATAATCAGCAAGATCAAAGCCCCAAATCCTCCAAATATTGTATTATAAAATAGTATCTTAGAATTTTTATAAAAAGAAGAGTTGAAGGTGGGTAAAGATCAAGTTTTGACAAAAATTAAGCTATGGAATAGAATATATCTGAAGTGAAAATATGATAGGTTAAATAAAAGGTTAGTGCATAAATTTAATACAGATTAAACATATTTGAAGAGAAAACATGTCAAATGCAAGAAAATTATCTAAAATCCAGCACAGAAAGGTTAGCTTTTGAAAATACTAAAGAGACACTTAAGGCCAAGTTTGACTCCTGAATGGAATCATTGTATATGGAATCAGGGTTTTCAATGTGTAACAAAATACAGAAAATAAAATATAAAGCACTAATGCATGGGGGTGAAAGGGCATGTGGAGGGATTAAAACTACATTTTTCAAAATTAGGAATCACAAAGAACCCCAACTAAGAGATGCCCCCCAAAAATCCAACACACCATAGACAAACTAAAGAACACCAGAACCAAAGTACATAAAGACAGGCAGTTGGTGAGCAGTCTACAGATGGAAGGAACCTGTTCTGACTGTGACATTCCACAATGACGGAAGCCGGATGGCAGTAAGTAATGTCAATGTGCTAAGACAAAAATCAATACCAATTTAGACAATAAGTCCAGAGAAAACCTGTTTCAAGTACAAGAGCAAATTCTTAGAAAATGAAGCAAAGTGGGTTTGCCTTCAGTAGATCCTAAGTAAGAGAGCTTCCGAGATAGATGTTTCTGGAAGTAGGAAAAAGAAATCACAGGCTCTAACTTCGAGATGAGGAAGTACTGATGAGCAAGGATGGTGGTCGTGTGGGACACCGAGACATTGCCTGGGTGTCTGTTAAAGTGAACAAGATCCTTTAAGACAGAAAAAAATAGTCCCCTACTAATAAGTCACTAATTTGGAGGATTTGTGTGTGATAGAAGTATTTTTCATTTTCATATAGCAATTTCCAAATTTAAATATGTATATCGAATGGATAAGATGAAACTACAGTAATGTTTCCCTTCCAAATCTGTATGTGAAAATGATGAGCAAAAACTTGGCAGGAAAGTCCAACAGAAGATCAGGAGGAAAGAAATATAAGACTTGAAGTGCTGAAGCCACCACATACCTAGAATGAAACTGAGAAGGCCAAGTCCCAGGCCTGCATTGGGGGTGGTGCTCATGCTGGTCTGGCAGCAAGACAGGAACCTGAGCTGGAGAAGGTGGGCAGTCAAAGACCACAGCAGGCAACCCCGAGGGGAGGGGCCCAGCGGGGTGGAGGCCACTTACAGCCTGGACTGCAAGGAAGACGCCTTTCCCAGTCCTGGAAGAACTCTGAGAAGCTGAGCTTCAACTCTTCATAAAACCAAACAATTTTTATCTTTTATGCTAGATTTGGAACAGAAAAATCTAGAAGGAACAATACAATCCTTAATTGTATGAAATTTGAAATATGCAATGTTTTCTACCTAACAAAGCAGTGATTACATATTGTTCAACTGAACATATATAAAAGCAGACAGGTCCAATATAACGAAATATGAAATCTTCATTTTCGTATAATTAGTAGTAGTGTGTGTACACTGTACTTCTACTCTTTACACATTGCACACATATTTAAAAGTCATTTGCATCTACTTGGTAGTAAAAAAAATCTTAAAATTATATAGGGGCTGGAATGGTGGCTCAGTGGTTATGGTGCTTGCCTGTCATGCACAAGTATGTGAGTTCAAACCCCAGCATCTCATACACAACAAAGTGTCAGAGCAATGAAAGCCACAGGAAAAACTAAATAAATATTGATTCTCTCTGTCTCTCTCCTCTCTCTCACTATACTTCAATCTTTAAAAATAAATAAATAATACTATTGTATAAAAAATTTTTAAAATTGTCATGTTTGAGGAAAAACAATTCCAGTATAAAATGTTGATTTGTAAGCATTTGGAAAAAGGCAAAAAATTAATTATCAGACTATTTTTTGCAAACATTATTCTGCCATGTGAATTTTCATTCAAAATCCAGATTATAGGGATATCATTATAAAAGTTGCAATGAAACCATAAACAGAAATGTAGTGTCATCTATAGATGGATGGATTCATGATTATTAAAGTACATTAAGTAGATAATACACAAGACAGAAGATGTTTAAGAAAGATTATATGCATTATTTTCTAAGCTAAGAAAACATATAATTTAAGAACATAAGTGTGGTGAATTTTGTAAAGTTATATAAACAAAAACTAGACTTGTCAACCAATTAGGGAAATTAAGGCAGGCTTCGTGGAGGAGGTGGACTTTGGAATACTACTCAAGGGAAGGAACATGCTCTGAGACGATACAGTTTTATTAGTTCTTCACGAGTGTCCTGGACATGACAGCACAAAGCATCAACACGTTTTACTCCTCCCTCTGATTTGTTCACTTTCCTAAACCGTGTGAGTTTGCACGACTTTTCATAAACAGTAGGGCACCTCATGGCACCGGAAAAGTGACCAGCTTTCTTTCCCAAGTCCTGTTCCCTCTGGGCTATGACACCAAACCATATCTGCTTTTTTAATGTTCACTGTATGTCCTAGTGCTCCTGCCATAGCCTCAAACAATAGGTGTCTTCTCTCCCATAAGTCATATTTCACGTTTGCCTATTTATGTTTGTGTTCAAG
The DNA here is from genome assembly GCA_004027875.1 of Aplodontia rufa. Classification (NCBI taxonomy): domain Eukaryota; kingdom Metazoa; phylum Chordata; class Mammalia; order Rodentia; family Aplodontiidae; genus Aplodontia; species Aplodontia rufa. The sequence continues at coordinate 20,334 of PVKS010031774.1, forward strand.
ACTCCTGTGTTTTGCAATCCTTCACTTAAATTTTGAAGAATAATTTATATACAGTAAAATCAGCACACTTTTGGTGGGCGATTTTGTGAACTTTGACAAATTTATAAGTCAAGTACCTAGCACTATAATTAAGAGTAGTGCTCCCTTTAGAGCTGATCTTTCTCTCTGTCAAAGTTCCTCGAAGCATGAATTTCTTTTCTCATTATAGCTTTATAATTTTCATGATGCAATGTAAATACTATGGTACATAGGTATTTCCTTTAAAATTATTTTAAAAGGAATGGACAGCTTATGAAGGTGTAATTCATATAAGGTTAAGTTACACACTGTTGAGTGAAACATTTTAGGATAGGCCAATGTGTATCCCAATGTAGTTAACACTGTACTCAAGATATGAAAGTAGATCCATCCATGTTGACTTCTCCCTGACCCTCTGTGATCAGCCTGTCCTTCTAAACTATCCATCATCAACAAACAATATGTTTTCTTTTCTGACAATTTTGTACTTTCCAAATGTTCTGAATGGAATCATGTGGTTTAACACATGCTTCAGACATGCACTTTTGTGATCACAACTAATTTGTCTCTTCATAGTAGTGTCTTAATGCATGGTGTACTAGAGATTGTTTATCCATCCATAGTTCAAGGAATCTAGATTGTTTCCAATTGGGTTTATAAATAAAGTTCCTATAGGCATGTGTCTGAGGTTCTTTGTGAACATGGATTTTATTTAAATATTTCTAAGAGAAATATTTAAGAATAGAACTACTGAGTGTTATGGTAAATGTGTGGCAAATTGCATAAGAAATCCTCGACTGCCTTTCAAATGGGACTTTTCATTTTGTTTTACAACAAAATGCATCCAGCTGCTACTACAAATCCTCACCAGCATTGTGTAGTCAGTTTTTTTGCTTCCTTTTCTTTTTGGGTATTCCACTAGGATTTTGGTAATGTCTCCTGTGGTTTCAATTTATATTTCTCTAATAAATAGTTATGATCAGCACGTCTTCTTCACACATTTACTCACCTTGCTTATATCACTTTTGACAAAATATTTCTTCAAATCTTGTGCTCATTCTTGTCAGATCATGTATTTTCTTACTATTGAGTTTTAGAGATTTTTATAACTCCTTCCTTAGATAAGCGCCTTTCAAATGTTATTTACCAGCCCAGATTGAATTTTCACCCTTAGTGAAAGTGAAAACAATCTTAATTTTAATAAATAGGATCTCCTAATAATATTCTTTTATGGATCGTGCTTTTATGTCATATTTAAGAAAATCCCCACCTAATTAACACTCTAAAATACCTTGTTTTCTGAATTTCATTCAAGATAGCTTTATACATTTTTATTTTCATTTATGTCTTGAAACACTTTGGATAAAATATTATATCTGATAAGAGACAGAGTGTGACAGTTAGTTTTATGTAACAACTTAACTGGACTATGAGGATCCACATACTTGATCAAACACTTTTCTATGTGTTTACGCATGATTTTCACACTTTCCTGGGAAGAGTAAGCAGACTGCTTTCCATGGTGGAGGTGGGTCTAGTTCAATCAGTTGAGAGCCTTAACATAATAAAAGACTGACCCTTCCCTGAGTTCTATGAAGTTCTCTGTCCACTATTTTGGAACCTCTCCTAACCATCCACTCTTCTGGTTCTCAAGCCTATTGGCCCACAGTGCAGATTTGGCCTTGTCAGCCCCCATAACTGTGTGAACCAATTCATTATAATTCTCTTTGTATATGTGTATGCATGCTCTGTTAGTTCTTTTTCCCTGGCACATGCTGAATAACACAATGGGGAAAATTCACCGTTGTTCTTTCTGGTATGTAACCATCCAGCATGTGGATGTCCACTTCTCTTGGTGCCATTTGTTGTGAAGAATAAACATTTTTTTTTATATTGGCTCCTGTTTCAGAAGTCACCATCCCTAATCATGCATGTCTATTCACAGCTTAACTATTTTGTCTATAGAACTATATGTTCTTCTGTGAATTCCACACCGACTTGATTAATGTTGCCATTTTATTAAGTCATGAAATTACAGTGTCATCTGTTGTTTTTTTTAAATTACTTTTTGCTATTATTTTTCTTTTCCCTATTCAAGTTGTCAAAATGAATTGTCAATTTCAATGAAGAATTTTGTAGTGATTTTTATTATTGGAATAGTATTTAATTTATTGATTGATTTAAACAGAACTTTCATTGTAATTAAGTGTGTTTAGATCTTCTCAAGTAATTTATTTAAGGTTTTCCTTTTTTATATATCAGTCTTGCATATGTTTTGTGAGATTTATTACAAATTATTTCCTTTTGTAAATGATGCTATTGTAAAATGGCACTTTGCTTCGATTTTGTTTACAAATGATTTCTAATGTATAGCAATTCAATTAAACTTTCAGTAACTTTGTGTTATTACTCATATAAAATTTAATTTTTATTTCTAAGAGCATTTTGGATTTTTTTTTTGATGCCAGGGATTAGATCAGTGGTTCAGAACCACTGAGTCACATCCCAGATGCATCCCCCGTTTTTTTACTTTTTACTTTTAAGACAGTGTCGCTGGGTTGCTTGTGGCCTTTCTGTGTTTCTGAGGTCAACTTTGAACTTGTTTTTTTTTTTTCCCACATTTATTAGAAGTATATTGCGATACAGGATACAGATGAGGGGGAAACATTGTCAAAACTGTAGCAATCAATGTGTATAAACTTTGATAACCAGGGGTAATCCTAACGCATAGATAAGCTACTATGGGTTTCATCTATTGCAGTTTCCCCCAGAAGAACTCATGTGTTAAATGGGTATCTAGT
>PVKS010031775.1:0-23150 GCA_004027875.1 Aplodontia rufa
AAGTTTTCTAATTCATTGATTGAACATTTAGGACATCTCTATTTGGGGGCTACTTTGGACAAAATTGTTAAAAACACTCACTTATAAGTCACTATGTGCACATATGTTTTCATTTATTCTGGGTAAATATTTAGGAGTGAAATTGTTGGATTGGGTGTTAAGCATATATTTAATTTATAAGAAATTGCCAAACTGTTTCCAAAGTAGTTTTGACATTATACTGGCAATGTATGGAAATCCAACATCTTCAAAGCCTCACCAACACTTGGAATTGTCAACTTTTCTAATTTTAGCCATTTTATTGGGTGTGTAAGGTAGTTAGTCCTCATGGTTATAATCTGTTGAACATCTTATCATGAGTTTACTGACAGCCGTACATCTTTTGTGAATCTGATGAATTTTTTGCCTATTTTGAATTATGTTGTTTATCTTCTTCTTTTATTGATATATAATAGTTATGTGTTTTGGATATATCCTTTCCCAGACATGTATTTTGTGATTTGCTACTTCATTTCTTTTTCTTTTTTTAAGAGAGAGGAACAGTGAGAGAGAGAGTGAGAGAGAATCAATTTAATTTATTTTTTCATGTGGCTTTCGTTGCTCCGACACTTTGTTGCATACATGGTGCTGGGGTTCCAACTCTCATCCCTTGAGCAAGCCAGGCAAGCGTGGTACCTGAGTAACCACCGAGCCATCGCTCCCGCTTGCTTCTTGATTTCTTAATGGTATTTGAAGAGCAGAAGCTTTAATTTTGTTGGAATTAAAAGAGTCTACACTTTAAGATTGTGAATTCCAATTAGTTTTATAGCTATCTTGTTGCCATCTAAAAATTCTACTAATATTATCCAACAAGCAACTTACGAATTTCAAGGAAGTATCTGCTTATAAAGGCTTTATTCTAAAATGAAGTAAAGTTTCTTATTTTTAAACCTGAAAAGTATTAAAACATATTCTACAGAGTTTGTAACATGTTCTCATTTGTTCTAGTACCCCCCACAGTCTACTATTTGATTCCTAAAGGTAATTGGCATTTGGCATCAAAGACTTTATATGCTGATTAAATACTGAAGTTGGAGGATTCACATATGGACAGACAGACACTTTGCCCAGTCAATCAAACTCTGAGTTGCTTTAGGGATCTGGTTTTCCTGATCAACTTTTCAGTGACTTGGAGAAATCACTCTAATTTTCTAAGTTTGCAACTACTGTCAGACAGGAATTAGTCACCTTATAGTTTTTATTCTTATCTGGTTGTTGTTACTTAGAATTAAGGTCTCAATAATCACAAAGGCATTCCATTCTTAGTTATCTGCAAATATTTGTAAGTTACTTCTAAATATATGATATTCCATTGTGTGGATAGACCATAATTCATGTACCAACCCACTACATATATGGCATTCCATTTCATATAGGTGAAATCAGAGCAGTAATTTTTTTAAAATTAGCATTCAAAAAAATGACAGGTCATGTTTTCATCCATATCTGAACCTAACATCCCCCTATAACTCTGCAAAAAGAAGTTTTTATTAGAGGTAAATATAAATATATTGTCATTGCTTCATAAATAACAACTCATTTATGGAGAAGAATAGGCAGGTAAGGCAGGAAAAATGAGCTGCAGGTATAAAAAAGAAGTCACATAAAATACATGAACAAAAGACATGTAAAATAACAGGTATTTTTTAAATCTTGTTTTCAAAGTGTTTTATAAATTACCATTATAGTATTCCATGAGCTAAGCAATGAATTTTATCAGTGTTTGATACCTAAGATCACAAAGAGGTAAACTACAGTAGCTCTCTCCATCTCCTCTGAGCCTAAGCTGACATGGTAAGCAAATCTATGTCCCCTGACTGACCTTCGCTTTGTCCACATGCTACTGCTCTGTCCCTGGTGCTCTGCCTAGGGGCTGTAGATAGCCATCCCACCCTCTAAGGGGTTAGCTGGGCCAACTGAGAAGGGGCCACCACAAAGGATAGCTTAGGCATCGTTCACATCAGCCATAGAAAGAGAACAACTAATGGGTAAGAAGAGTCAAGTGATATTGATGGGTGGCTTCCCAGGGTTGAATTCAGAACATGGTCCGCTGTCTCCTGGGTGCCAAGATTTGATGGAAAGGGCAAAGGACAACTCGAACAATGTGGGGTGGGCGGGTGAAATCTCCATTCATTGTTGTTCATGTGGGAATGGAGTACTCAGATGAGGGAAATCTTGACAAGGCTCCCTGCCAGCAGCAGCCTCTGGTTTCTGATCCAAAATCTAATACTCAGTGCCTCTTTCTCTTGATTGCTGGGACTGGAAAGAGTGAGGAGGGCACATTGGTACCAGTGGGGAGAGATTTTGTGAGAAGAGGACCTTTGTCCTTAATGGGGGGAAAAATGGAGGAACAAAAAGAGAAGATTCAAGAAAAAAAGGCAAGAGTTAAAAGTCAGAAAAACATGCATGAAACAGTCTAAATGAAGAAGGAATATACAATAAAGGGGCACTAGGTACTAGAAAGTCATCCCCCATTTTTTTATTTGCTGTAACTTTCAAAATAACTAGACTAGGTTATGTATGAAAAATAGAGTAATAATAATTTCAACTGGGACTTTGGATATTCTTCCAGTGATCATGTAGGAAAATCTCCTATGTGAATCAGACAAAGAATTTCTATCTAGGGCATTGTAAAATCTAGCTACAGGCATACCAAAAATGTAAATTTTTTATTGTATTCAAAATTACCCAGAAGCTGTGTTCCAATTAGTTTGCATGGTGCTGTCAGGTCAGATAGGGTTATATTTAACAGGCTTGCATCAATAATTCACTTACCTAGAACTGGGCTCTCTCCTAAATTAATGCACACATAAAATGAATTGTCTAGGATGGAAAGACTTTGACTGGGATTTAAAATATGATTTTGGAAACTTGAAGGCCTGCACTATCCATTTTAGGTGGAAGAAAAGTAAAACTTCAGAGACATTTCTCCCAAAAGTATTGTAAAAAAATCAGAGGCCAGTCAGAGAAGAATGAAAACACCAGGATGATGAAGTCAGGACAGGTGGAAATCATTAACACGTGGGACAATATGAAGAGGCCACAGGAAACGGTCTCCTTTGGGCCATCTGGACCAGACTGAGGTACTAGGGAAGCAATGGGGGAGATGCATCTGACTGGAGAAGAGGTGCTGGCTTCAAACAATGCAAGATGTCGTGATCTTACACGAACAGCTGGAAACCAGACACCGCAAGGTAAACAATGCTTCTGAGATAATAGCTTACTGCTCCGTGCTCACTTGCTTTTCAAAAGGCTCAATGCTTCCTTGGGGTTTCTTTCCTCTCTCAGTCTATGGCCTGGCATGCCCTATTCTTTCCTGGCATGCTCCCCAGCTTGCCCAAGGCCTTCCCAGCATGCTTGGTTACCTTTCCCACAGTGGGCTTTCCCAGAGGCCTGTGGGTGCCACTCAAACCCAGAACAGCTGCAGACCCAGAACAACCCACACTCAAACTGGGAGATTCCTGCCCTTGAATCAGGAAAGGGCCTTGTGGTATGGTTAAAAAACAAAACAAAATAAAACTCTTCTTCAAGGTCAGATTTCCACCAACTCCCTTAATGCTTAGAAAATCTCCATAGCCTTCTCCTCCACTCCCATGTGATCTTCAAAATGCTGAAAAGAAAAAAAAAAAAAAAATAGTGGCCCCAAGTCTTACCCACCTGGAAGCAAGCTACCTTTTCAGAAGTTAGCATGTGTTAGATGATCTGGGGAGAACACCTGCTCAGGATCAAAACATCTCCTCTTCATTCTTTTACACAAATCTTCATCTTGATCCTCTCTGGGCTGTTGTCTATTGTCTAATCGTTTTGTTCTCCAATAACTCAAATGGAATAAAATTCTGCAGACATTGAGTTTTACTCTAGAGGAACAAGGAATGCAAAGGGAGTGTGAGGAAACTAATCATCCACTTTTTTTCCTACGTAGTGTTCAGGTGTAAGCAAACTTTACCCAACTGTCTTGATAATATTATGAATGTCTGACATCAAGAATTTAGAATTTGTATTGTAGTTGCATGTGTTTGTGATATGTTTAGTTAGTAGCTAACTTGACTCTAGCAGGGTAGATTAAGTGCAATTCTCTGGCCCCTTTTATGAGTGAAGAAACAGTCTGTAAGAGATGAAGAGACTTGCCAATACCTCACATCTAGTAAGTGGCAGAACTGAGACCTAAAGCCCAAGACTTCCCACTTTATAACCATGCTAAGAAGTTCCGTTTTAAAAACGTCGTTGCAAATCATTTTTTAGAAGTCCTTTGCACATGTTCCTTCTGGTCAATACAGTTAAAGGACTACTCCATGATGTCACGTATCCTCTGCTTTTTGAAGGTAGTATGATAAAATAGGAGAACAGTAAGGGAAGTCTCTCTGTTAGGAAGATTGGAATGATCCTGAGCCACTTGTTCATAATGGTGTAATCAAATGTGTGATTTTCACATCTCAGACTCAGCCCCATCTGGGCCCTATTGTGTTTGTCAAGTTCATGGATCTTCCAGAGTAATTTCAGCTTGACTTTGGAGCACAGGATGGAGACAAGACATGTTAATCAGGACAGGTGGTGGGTACGTCACATGCAAGTGATCTGTTGTCTAAAATCAAGGTTAATAGGTTTTTCCATCATCCTGGGTTTGAACAAAATTCTTTTGATGTTCTGATTTTGTTTTGACATCTAATAATGCTGTGAAGGTATATTCTTGAAACATTAGCTTTAAGACTGGATTATTTCTCAATATTTGAAATATAGGCTGAAGATACTTTTACCAGAGCCTGAGCATTTATTTTATAATAGTACCCAGATGTTTTCTGAGAGAACATGGTATTAATGATTTTGACAATAATGAAAAGAACAGAGGTAATGGAAAAATACTGATCTTCCTGCACACTGTATATCCTTGACGGCGTTGTAAAGATAAAGATTTTAAAAATAAAGTAGTCTAGTTGGAAAAGAGCTTGATGTGAAAAATTCAAGAAAGCCTTAATAACAAACTCCAAATACTTCTTTAAAGAAGAAAGTCATTCTTAAATACTTTTCAAATAACATAGCTTGTAATTTTTGTTTCTGAAAAATGTCATTTAGTGAAAATAAAAAAGCATTTAATGAAGAGTTCAAAAGAGATGAAAACATACATACTTGAATTAGAAGTGTTCCCATTGCAGTAGGAATAAATAAGAGCATCATTAATTGTAAGGTTTCATCTTTTCTTCTTAAGTTTTCAGGTTCCTTGGAAATGACACCCACTAGAAGCCAGGTCTGATAGCTAAATCAGTATTAAGAGAGTTAGAATTCAACTGAGATTTTTCTGTTTTGTTTATTTTGGGGCTGAATTATTTATTTCTTATTACTTGTATTCTTTGCACAAATACTATACATAGGTATTTTAAACAGGACAATTTTTATAATGGTAATTCTGCTGAGATATATGAAAGCACCTTTGCTTGCTTATATATCATATACAGAAAAGTGTATGGAGCTAATTTTAAAAGCCAAGGTGTTGTCTGTTATGGAATTTACAACAATAAACCTGACAGGAACATATTTTTTTGTCCTTGGGAGAAATATCAGAAATTAGTTTCTTCCCTGAGGGCAGATTAAATTTATTGTGTGAAGAATGATATTATAAACAGACTGACTCTGGCCTAAAATACTATCTTTGGGATCTTATGCCTGAAGTCACCCTAAGTGAGGTCTTTGAGCTCCTTCTGACTGTAGGCTCTCTTTCGTGAAATCTGACATGAACTGTCCTTATTTCAAAATCTGCTTATACAGTATGGTGTTAAGGTGAACTTTGGATGCATTGACATCGTCATCATCTTATCATACAATAACGTTTAAATTTCTCTGGAAAGATTGTCAAGAGATCTTTTTCTACTAGAGAAAGTATGCAATACAGGAAAGAGAATTGTAGGAAGAGAAATTACAGTCCTGCTCAAGCAGTCAGAATAGCAAAATGGTCACCGTGGGGCTCAAGTCAATGGGCCAGGTTCAAGGTCAGGCTCTACTGGACAGTAGCTGTATAAGGGTCCACTGCACAGTGGAGATGATAGTGCGTTCCTCTTGGTGTTGTCAGTCAATAAACTGATACATCAGTGATGTGTCTGACATGTGGTAGGCACTAAATGTTGGCTGTTATTATTGCAGCTGAGTGCTTAAGCTACTTACCATTACCTGTAGAGAAAGAATGAGCAGCGGGCCAAAAACAGTGGCTAGATGGTTTTGTCTGTTATTTTAGAATCTAAATCTGTCTTGCCTCACACCATTTTTCTTGCCACCCTATCCATGTTGGATGCCCCCTCAGATGTCCAACCTATCTACCCCATCAGAATTCTCTTAACCTAATGAAAGAGCCCCTGGATTTCCAGTTCCCTCTTCCAAATTTGCACTCTTCCTCTTCTAAAATCCTCCCATTGTGCCCACCTAGTCCATGAGGGACAAACTCTGGTCCATTCTCAATTCCTTCTAGATGTTATTATCAAGTTTAGTAAAGTTCCAGCCCTCTGCTGAGGACTCTATTTCTCTAAAGCCCTTTCAAGAGGAAGTACGTATCCTCTTCACTCCTTGACTTCATTACCAGAATATTTTTCTTCAACCTTCTTTAGAACCCTCAGACGTCTCAATGACCCTATTAGGACAGCGTGAGTTAATTGATAGTTGTTGGGATTAAAAGGAATGAGGCATGTAAAATATCTCAGCACAATGTTACCATATAAATTCTCAGTAAATGTTAGTTTTTACTCTCATATCTACCCTCTAAGTGAATGAAGTCTTTAGGGTACTTAAGAATGCAAACTCTTTTGGATGCAGTCCAAGACCAAATATGATATCATCCAAAGTAACTATGTCTATGAAATCATATTTTTAGTCTCTTCCTGACTAGTATCTTCTATCCTCTGTCTAGTCCATTGACTTCTTTTCTGTCTCTTAATTCTATAAATCTATCACTGCATATCTCTTCTCTCTTCTTTCTAAGCTGAACACAATTTAGATTCTATATTACTCATATGTTAGCCTTTTTGTTTTTTAACCAGGGATCTAACCCAGGGGCACTCAACCACTAAGCCACATTCCCAGAAATTTTTATTTTTTTATTTTGAGACAGTGTCTTGCTAAGTTGTTTAGGCCCTTGCTACGTTGCTGAGGTTGGTCTCGAACTTGCTATCCTCTTGCCTCAGCCTCCTGAGTGTCATTTTCTTTTTGAATCAGCTTCTAAAGTCTCTTGCTTTGTTGTCCTTCATTCCTACTTGCTGGCATATTCCCAACCCTGGATGAACTTGACTGCTTGTCTTGACTTCACCCGCACTTTCTGTATGGTGCTGTTGGGGAAAATCATACTGCTCAGTAGATTTATATCACTGTATGTTTACTGTCACCAATTTTTCTTGGGCTCTAAAATATTTGTCAGTTCCTGCCAATTTCTGGGGCGGGGGTAACTCTATATTCTCATTTTATATTGTGTTTATTTCAAAACTTTTTCCAATTTCTTCCAAGCACATGCTTTACATTTACTTACCTTTCCCACCCCACTATTAATAAAAGAAAGGAAAAAACTTTTATCACACCTTATACTAAAATTGAGAAAATGAAAACTCCTAATATCTAAATCCTAAGAACACATGGTTTCCTTACTTCCCTGCTTCATTGAAACAGGTATTTTTTGATGTCATTACAGATTATTTTGATTACCCTCTATATTTTTCTATATTGTTAAAGTTTTTATGATGAAAAGAATGAAGGGTAAAAAAAAAAAAAAACAGAAGCCAAAAAATAGATCTATGGTAACTGTTATGAGAAGAGACACAAAGGGAAACACACCAGCAGTGATAATCAGTGTTTTCAGTCCCTTAGTACAATTGTGGTTGAAAGAGGTCTTCTTTCTCTTTTCTGTTGTCCTCTTGATCTCTCTGTCACGACTGTGGATAATTCACATTCCTCCCCACCCGTTTTTAACCTCTGTCTTCATAGTGCTTCTGGGAGCGTTTATCAGTACTGATTTTTCTCATCTTTGAAAAAAAAAACAATCCTCTTGACTCTATTTCTCCTTTCTGTTTTCTTCTCTTTCCTTTCCCCTCTGTTTCTAAATTTCTTTTAAAAAAATTTTTTTAAAGAGAAAGGGACAGTGAGAGAGAGAGAGAGAGAGAGAGAGAGAATCAAATTTATTTAGTTTTTCACATGGCTTTCCCTGCTCCAAGACTTCGTTATGTATGTGGTGCTGAAGTTTGAACTCATGTACTCAGGCAAGCACCGTAACCACTGAGCCACCACTCCAGCCCCTTTTCTTAAAAACTTTTATAAGAGAGAGAAGGACAGTGTGAGAGAGAGAGAATCAATTTTATTTAGTTTTTTTCAAGTGACTTTTGTTGCTCCAACACTTCGTGGCATATGCGGTGCTGGAGTTTGAGCACATGTCCTCACCTGTGCCAGGCAAGTGCTGCAACCACTGAGCCATTGCTCCAGCCCTTTTTCTAAATTCCTTGAAAGAGGTACATGCACATTCTGTCTCTGTCACTTCAACTTCTGCCCACTCCTCAACAACATGCTTTTGGACCCTTGACTCTAGTGCAACTGCTCTTACCTGGGTGATCAGCCACATGTGTCCAGATTCGATAAAAATTTATTAGCAGCTATAGCTGCTGTTCATGGAAGAATTTCTTCAAGAAAGCCTTGGCTCTGTTGTAAAGCCTTTCAACTGCATGAGTCCAGCCCACTCCTTACTTAAAATCTATTGATTATGAACTTTAACTGCATTTACAGAATATCTTGTATTTCTTCATCACATGCAAATTTTGTTTTTACCATCTGCCTTCTCTGCTGGACATCAAGATGTGTCTTACCACTGTACCCCAAAACACTGAATACAATGTCTAATACATAGTTGGTAGTTCCTAGACATTTGTTGAATCAGTAGGAGAGTGAATAAATGTGGTTTAACCATTTTATTAGAAGTCTGGTTTATTTTGTGAATATAAGATGTCTCTACTTAGAAGTGTTAAATGTATGCCAAACAAAACATGTCTAACTAATTTTTCAGTTATGGGTCACCCAAACACCTTCTATTAGAATGATAATAGAATGAAAGTTTTTGAAAGTCTCTCTTTTGCATATCATTTCTTTATTTTTGAATTAAAAAGTAAAAAGAATACATGTTTACATTGTACAGCATGTTTTGAAATATGCATGCATTGTAGAATGACTATCAAGCTAATTAACATGCATTATCTTACATTCTAACAATTCTTCTGTTTATAAGTACCCACATCCTTATAGTAGACATGTTATTAAATATTTATTGAGCACCCTGCAGTAATTGTTCTAGATTCTTGGGATATCACTGGTGAACAGATAGAAAAGTTACCTGTTTTCATGTAGCTAACATGGGAAGTGGAGACAAGCATCTGGCAATCATAATTTTAGACAGTGGGAAGAGTGATAAAGAAAAAAATAATAGTGTGATATGACCGGGCGGATACTGAGATGGGGAGAAGCTTGGCGGTTAGAGAAAAGGCTTTATTCATGAATCAAATGAAAGTAGTTTAAATGTTAAGACAATACATTTTCCTGTGAAGAGAGTATGTGTACCTTGTAGAACAACTGTATTTATCACTTAACTACTTGTCTCAACTTCCCATGTTAGCTGCATGCAAATAGGAGTCTTGTCTGTTTGTTCACCGGGGTATCCCTAGAATTCAGAATAATTACTGGAAGGTGCTTAATAAATAATAAATGAAGCAAAAAAACAAACAAAATAAGCTTCTGTTTACTGGAAGGATGTAAGTACTTATAAACGTTGGGGACTGTTCGTACGTGAGGTAATCAGCGTTGATTAGCTTGATGTAGTTGTTCACAGTGTATGCATGTTATATATTTATTATTCAGTTTTAAGTAACCTTTCTCTTTGTACAAATGGAAGCTGAGGCTTAGAGCATTAAGTAGTTGCACAAGGCACACATAGCTACTAAGAGGCAGAGCTGGGATTCAAGGGCTGGTCAGGTTAATCTGGACCCTATGCTAGCTGCACCCCCATACTCCACCTTCAAAGGAGGCCTTTTGAGAAAAGGACTGTTTGTGTCACGTTAGGTTTAAGTATTTTATTCTAATATTTTTTGAAAATGTTTTAAAACCTGTGCTCTAAATCACTAAAAATAATACACAATATATAACATAACTTCTTATTTTTCAATCACTTTTATTTTCATTATCTCGCTATCTTATGACCACTCAGTAAGAATCAGAGAATGCAGACTATTTGGAGTTCAGACAACTGCAATATGACAGCTTAAGTGACTTTTTTTTCCATGATTACATAGATGTTTAATGGTGGATATAAACTAGAATCCAGTCTGTAGATTTTAATCTGGTGGGTTTTTTCCAGTATGCCTATTTTTAAAATCTGTTTTTTATTAAATACTGAATTAAAAATTTAAATCCAAATAAAACTCAAAAATTAATGTTCACTTCTCAGGAAAAAAAGCTAAATATTTGCCCCTTAGTATCAGTAACTTTGTTGGAAAACATTAAAGAAAATCAAAGGGAATAAGATGAAAAGTGTTTAGGAGCCATGTTAAATAACTGATTCTACTCTTTTTATCCCCCCAATTTTATTCAAGTGAAAACAGAGAATCCTACTGCAGAGTCCCTAAGATGCTATTCAAATTCAAGTAGTTCAGAAATACAAATATGTGATAACTTAATTCTTTGCAGCCTATGAAAAAAGTCATTTTTGGTTTTTGCATTGCTGTCGATGGTGTATTCAGTTTGTTTTTATAATTTTCAAGGAAATAATAATGAAAATGGAAAAGGACCCTTTTTGATGTTTTTCTTTTATTGCATTGCCAAAAGAAAATATATTCCCTTCTTTTGCAAAAGTCAGCTGGGTTTTATCAGCTTTGCAAAATGATGAATGAATGCCTTGTTCATTATTATTGCTTGACTCATTCTCATTTATGCCACTGATTCAAGGATTATGTTTTGATTGTTCTTGAGAAATGAAAACACTTTCTTGCTGATGAATAAACACTGCCACTTTTTAAATATTTGTATGCAAAATGTCCCGAAAGCCATTATGAAATGCTTTGCAAGAGTATTAGGAAGCTGTTTTTTCGAAAGGCACTTTTCTTCTTTACCTTTTCTTTCATGCTAAGCCGTCCAATTGAAAGGCCTTTCAGAGTTAACTTGTTTAAGCAACACCAGTGTTTTAGCGTAATGAATAACTTTTTTTTTTTTTTTAGTAGACAATCACACACAATTCAACATGCCGGTATTTCTATTTCTGTGCTCCACTAATGCAGGGATTCTGTGGTAGAATCTCTTTCTTTGAGAAAGCTAAAGCGATCAAAACCCTGATTAACCTCTGATATTCACGTGGTGCTCTTGATCTTGAGGACTGCAGCAGTAACAAAGCGTTAATGGCAGCCATATGCTTAGGGTATTGTGGGTATGGGTGACCCAAATGTGAACTTGGGGGGTGACTGATGCTAACTGCTATTTGTTTCAGGTTTGGTGTAGAGATTACTGATGAAGAGTTTGAGTTGCTACTTGACAGAATCCCCCTTGATGAAGATGGAAATGTCAGATACCCCCAATTCATGGCCATGTTTGATTCCTGGTACTCCTTTTTCACGTTTTCTCATTCCTTAGCAATTTTTTTGTTGTTGTTCTTGTTTTACAGAGAACGTACCCCTAAAAGTATTAGGATCGTTTAATTTTTTTCTTTCTTGCTTTGTATTTCATTTACAAACATTGTATTGACAATGACACAGGATTTTCAAAATAGCAGTGTTAACAAAAAAAGCAAAATCTTTTAATGTTGAACAATGATGATGCATTTAGAAAAATTTTAATGTCTCCACACCTACAGATGGACATGGTTGGGGAAAGTGAGACTGAGATGACAAAAAGAAGTGTACACTGTTTGCTAAGTAGGAAAGAAAATTCCTAGAAGTGGTAAAGGTCAGGTCCTGGAGATGAATTTTCCCAAATTGCACCAGACCCACCTCCACCACCACATACCCTGGCCTTCTACTGCCTCAGATGCCATTCATTAGAAGACTTCTTTCTATGTTCCTCCATGGGGCTTCTGCTGGGACTGTAAAGTAAGTACCTGGCTATTGCCAGTGCTTGTGTTAAAGGTAAATCAGGAGTGCATTCTACAGTGTTCCAACTGTGTATTTCTCTAGTATGAAAGCCAAGGTTTTACTCTTCTAGAAAAAAATTTCATGGGCTTTACAGAGTAGTTCAAGGCTTAAGTTTTTAATATTCTGCTCAGTATTTTTCCCCTTCAAATACCTTAAGACATTGTGGTCCCAGATATTTTTGTTTGAGACCACTGAAAGATGGCTCCTCCTGTATAAAGATTCTTTTTTTCACCAGAGCAATTTCAGAAAATGACTAGCATCATCCTATCTAGCTACTGGATTGTCCTCCAAATTTTATAATTGTACTCTTTAGTCACAACACTTACCCATTATTTTCTGTTTATTCTGGATAACCTGGTTTGATTTCAAGGACATAATAACACATGCCCCTCCAAAATTATTTTGCCTCAAACCTACCATGGAGCCTGAAATTTTCACTCAGGAGACCCAGTTCCTTCGGTCAGAAGAACTTCTGCATTAGAAGCTGTTCAGATGCTAATATCCCTGAGAGGGCACTATATTAGTTTGTCAGTTGTTAATGCTTACTTCAGGATTCTCAAAAATGTGTCAGAGGATAACTGGTTTCATAGGATGGTCAAAGCTTTTATTCTTTAAAAATCTTCCCACGACCAAAGAAGTTTGGGAAACTTATTAAATAAAGTTTATGATTGATAAGAGTTAAATGCACTTATTTCCTGGAAGACTTCATGTAGCCTTTAGTACTGCTGGTGTGGGAATCTTTCAGAAGAGAAGTAGCAGATCTTGAGTAGTTTATTTCAAAGATGGTCTCAGAAAATACTGGTAGGGTTGTGGGGGAAGTGAGAACAGGAAAGGAAGAAAGCAATGTAGGATTCATTAATGAACACGCGATTGGAGTGGACATCCAGGTCTCTGCCGGGAACCTCTGGGAAATTGTATGGAACCTATGAGACTTGGCCAGCGGAGGACAAGGAAGCTGGGGTAGATGGTAGATATCCTACCCACCCCTACCTGGGCATTGGTCGAGGGCTACTCTTGGCAGCATAGATACTGTGGCCTTGCACAGAGGCTGCTAGGGCATACTGCAAGTCTGAGGATACCCTCAGGCAGAGTCATGGGTACCTGCGGGGGGCAGCTTTTGACTTGAAAGTGATCCAGAGTTGTGGAGATGCCAGTAGGGCTTATCCAAAAGTGGGCGTCTGCTACCGTGGAATACAGTCTACAGCATTTCCCTGGTTCACCTGACCTTTCACAGAGCCTCTCAGAGGCTAGCAGTCCACAGACTATATTTTGATAATGTTATCTTAGGTGGGTAGGCTTATCAGCTAAGTAGTCCTCATCTTAGAAAGTCAAGGTCGGGTGTATGAGATAATTAAGTGAAGGAAGGGAAAGAGTGTTGCTTTTTTAAGAAAATAAGAGGCCTTCGGGGAAAGAGAAAACAATCAGGGAGATGTAAGTGGAGTTTTCTGAACACCCGGAAGGCAGCAGAGCCTTAGGTTCAAGAGTCAATGCCAAAGGCAAGGTCAGTAGTGGAGAAAGAGGGAAATGGGAGTTCCCAAGAGAGTTGATGTGGGCCTGACCTATTCCTTTCAATTTTAGTGGCATAAGTATTGACGACAGGAGACAGCTCTTTTGACTCTTTGTGTTCTTGCTTCAAGATATGAAACAACTGACTGCAGTCTCATTACTAATATGAATGATGACTCTGCTTATCTGATATTTTGCATACCTTGTCTCATTATCATTCCCATTCTCCAAGTGAGAAAACTGATAAGATGAAGTGGTTTGCCCAGGTTACACAAGCCAGTGAGTGGACACTGCCGGTTGACCCGGGCACATCAAATTTCCAAATCCACTAGGCTTTCTACTGTTCTATACTGCATCTCTGAATTACACAATAAGAAAAATCACAATTCCATTTAGCAAGTGTTTATTATGTGTCCCACATCAGGCTAAGAGCTTTCTATGCATTATGCAATTTTACAGTAAAGTCCAGTTTTCTAAATTCTGCCTAAGTTCCTGGATGTATTACTAACTTCCCTCTCCACCATATGGCATATAGGATGATTATATTTATCACTTGGTGAGGTGGTGTAAAGGCTCCTGAACTGGGTTTTAGGTGATTTGGGTGACAGGAATCACAGCTTGGATTTTCATTTAATAATTACATGGCCTTGGTCAAGTCTCTCATATCCCCTTATACTGATTTTCTTGTCTATAAAATAAAAAGTTTAAGTCAAAAAATCTCCAAGGTCTTTTCTAGGTCTAAAATTATACTTGAAGCAATTTACATTCTTATAAACATTAAAAGAAATTTGAAGAGGTCATTTCATACACTTAGATTGATGCTCTCATAGAAGCAAATATTTTGTTGGTAAATAAAAAGAGCTAGTAAGGCATAAGATTGAAATAATAAATTCATTTCCAGAGTCTGTTTTCTAATCATCAGACTAAAATCAATATAATAAACTTTCGCTGAATATTTGCTGTGTTTATAATCAGCCAAACATTCCTGAGTAGTTAAGTGTTTCTTTTAATGAAATTTCCTTGCTAATTTTGTCACAAACTATACCTACATGACTGGGAACTTCATTTTTAGAATGTATGTAGTGGAGCTGGAGCGGTGGCTCATCGGTTACAGTGCTTGCCCAGCATGCGCAAGTGCACAGGTTCAAACCCCAGCACCCACGTACACCACTAAGTGTCAGAGCAACGAAAACCGTGTGAAAAACTCAATAAAAATAGAATCTCTCTCTCTCTCTCTCTCACTGTCCTTCTTAAAAAAAAAAGATAAAATGTATGTGGTTACATATGGGCGAAGAGGACTACAACTATAAGTAATGGAGTGAAGAACTGTAGAAAACCTGTAGGTAAAAACCCATAACACCTGTCGGGTGCAGGGCTGCACACCTGTTATCCCAGCAGCTCGAGAGGCTGAGGCAAGAGGATTATAGTTCAAAGCCAATCTCAACAATTTATCGAGGCCCTCAGCAAATTAGAGAGACCCTGTCTCAAAATAAAAAAGTAAAAAGGGCTGGGGATGTGGCTCAGTGGTCAAGCCCTGCTGGGTTCAATCCCTGGTACCAAAACGAAACAAAACCCCATTTCACTTTATATTATTTTTATTTTACTTCTTTGTATGTACCATCTTTAGTGTCCCATTTTTATGGACACACATGAATACTAAAGCTTCTTTTAAAAACAAATTAAAATTTGTGTTTTGATTATAATAGAATATTTGAGAAATTTTGCAAAAGCAAAAAAAAATTGACCAAGTCCATTAAAAACACATGGTAGACGTTTGGACTTGCTCATACCAGTTTAACCCCTCAAGAGGAAATGGAAACTGATGCTCCCGGTTTTTGACTTGTCTTATACATTTTTACCGGTAGCTATCCCATTGGGAATACAGTGACCAAGGCTAGGATTCTCCTCCCAAAGTGTATGCAAGGATTTGAGGAGCAGCCTAAGGGGCTTTTGGAAAATGGGGCTGCCCAGACTTTATCACAGCCTTCTGGGATTCTTGCGAGGTTTTGCAGTTGCCAGGTTGTCAGTCATCCGGGACCTTGGCTGCCTATAGGACAGAGTGCTTCGTTTTGAATGAAGACCTGTAACAGTTTCCTGAGGCTGCTGATATTAAGAACCACAAACTGGGTGGCTTAAAACAACAGAAATTTATTTTCTCACAGCCCTGGAAGCCAGAAGTTCAAAAGTCAAGGTGCAAGAAGGGCCAACCTTCTGAGACTCTGGGTGGAATTCTTCCTTGCTCCTTCCTGGCTTCTGTGGTGACTGGTCATCTCTGTGTGCCTTATCTTGCTGCTGCATGGCTCCAATCTCTGAGTCTGCTTGTTGTATTTATTGCATTTTATTTTTATGTCCCAGTCTTTGCATCCCTTTTATATAGCTTAAAAACCCAACTTACTCCAAAGAAACCTCATCTTATAACTAATAATGTGTCCAACTACCCTATTTCCAAATAATGTCACATTCAGAGGTACTGGGAATTTAAGGCTTCAATGTATCTCTTTCGGGACACAATTCAACACCACAAATCCTATTATGGCCCTAACATATCTAGTTTCTTACAAATTTCGCTGGAGAAAGAAGAAAAATAAGAATTATCTTTTGCATGTTATCTAATAATATCAATAACAATAGCTAATATTTAATGCCTACTCTTGTCTGACACTAAATATTATTGCGTTCCATTCTTACCATACACTATTAAATATTTCACATATGAGAAACCTGGGGCATAGAAATTAACCTGCCCTTTATTATCCAGCTAGCAGTGGTGGATCAGGATGTGAATGAACTCAGACGGGTTGGTATCAGAATTCACATACGTAATACTCCCTTGGTTTTCTGGTCAGTAAATATGAGCGATCATATCTGTGCTAACCAGTAAGTTTTCCTGTAGCCATTGAGCATTTGAAAGGTGGTTTGAAAGAAAGAGCTCCAAGATTTCAAGCAATTCATGTTTTGTGGTCACTTACTGTTATTTTTTAAAGTCCAAATTGAAATATATACTGGATTTCAAAGTCTTGGTATAAAAATAGTGAAACATCTCATTGATGATTTTGATACTGATTACATATTAAAATAATTATATTTGGTTATATTGGATTAACTAAAATATATTATTAAAATTAGTTTAACCTTTTTTTAACCCCCCCCCCCTTTTTTGTTTTTGCTGTGTGTGCTTTTAGGAAACTATAAATTACTTACATTACTTGTGGTATATTTCTGTTGACTGTGCTGAATTAGACACAATCTTTTTAATTAGAGCAGAAAGCATAATGGAAGGAATTATTTCAGTCATCATTGACCCCAAGAAAATCAATTCCTAATGTCTCTGCTTAGTTTTTCTACCCGTAAAATGTGTTAGAAAACTTGAATTTGACCAGCAAATTGAACAAAGGTAATTATGAATCACTTGACCCAAGATTTGAAGAAGGTTAGACAACTATCCATTAAAGCAGGAATATTGCAAATAATGGACTACTCCATATGAGATATGAATTTGAAGCATTTCTTGATTGCCTCATTTTAACAAATTAATATTTATTTTTTGCATTACAGACACTGAACCCAGAGCAAAATACTTCTGTGGTGAGCAGGTTCACTGTCATTCCTAGCTTTACAATTTTGTCTTAACAATGATAACTTAGCAGAGGTCTCTGAAGTGGCGAATGCAATGTTGCTGTGTCCATTTTACAGATAGAAGAACATACCAAGAGAGGTTCCTAATGCCCAGTTGGTCAGGAAGCATGACTGGTACTCTTGGTCCCAGGCCATCAATCCTTTTCTTATTATAATTTCCAGGTAACAGAGATTGTGGTTAGTAATTTTTAGATGTGGTGGTGATCAGGGTTTTAGCCCCCCCCTCAGGAAAGCAAGATGTATGTTGTAATTACAACCTCTGTACTTTTATTTACCGTGATATATTAACTTGTATGACCAATTTTAACCTAAGCTGGAATCCTTTACTCCACACTCTGCCAGGTCTGTGAAGTTACCACAGTGGCTTTTTCCTATGAATATTCATGAAACATATCTACTGAACAAGGATAAGAAGCTTGGAAATCCCAAGCAATTCATGTTTTAAGGCCACTTACTGTTACTATCTTACACGGTCACTCATTATTATCATCTTATAAGTTAGAACAGCATGTGGATATTTTAAATGTCCAAATAGTGTGAAAGTATACATAAAGTCAAAAGGGAAAGTTTCTGTTTTCATCAACTCCCTCCAAATCCAGCCTTCCAAAACAACCAATTAATTGATGATATTAACATAGAAATCCAAATAGTAGCTTCAATCTTCTAAAATTTTTCATAAATTGCCACAGTGCTCGGTATGAACTTTTATACTATTTATAGCTGTGTATTGAATAGACTATACACTTTACTAATGTTATGTGTATAAAATTTGTTGTTTATCCTTTATAATCATCTATAAAGTCATATATTTTATCATTGGATAAAATGGACAAATCTCGTATTCATTAAAGTTGATAATTCTACTAAAAAATACACATAATTTCCAGAAGAAGTGATTTTACAAAGACTAAAGAAATGCTGATTTGGTATAATGTCCTTCTCTAGAGATGTCTGTTAGAAAAAAATCAGTTTTTTTTTTCCCACATCACAATTTCATTGTGTGCTGAACGTGGCTTATAATGGAGTTTAGAAAGATGATCTATGTGGTCTCATGAATATGGGAGAGGATCCATAAAATTATGTAAGCTATTGGTTTTGTTTAGGTGTGTTTTGGATGGTAGAAAAATGGCACTGTTTAAAAATATGAATAAGCATCGAAAAAGAAGCATTACGTCAAGGTGGCTCTTTAGCTTACTTAGTATACTCCTTATAAGTAATTTGAAAATGTTAATGTAAACATGTTTGTCCCACACATATAGTTACATAAAAATTATAATGATTTGTTCTTCATGAAGGTCACTTTCCTTATATTAAAGGGAATCATCTATGGGTAAATCAGGGTTGGTCCTTAGGTTTAGCCCCACAGGACAGTGAACCATAGTATTGTCCCTCACTGAATAGTGTCTGAGTCACATCAGATGGGAAACCACTTGTCCCTCAGTATCTTAACTAAGGAGATTTTGGAAATTTCTTGACAAATTGTCTAATTCTGCACATGTTATCTGAGAGCGAGAGGGCAGCATTTGCAAGTCAAATGATAGAAGAATCTATTGTGAGACAATTAAAACATCTTCACCGAGACCCACCGAACTAACCTTTGTGTGGTCTTGTTCTCAGATGGAAATGGTTCCTGGGGACAGTTGACAGCATGAATTTTGAGACGACCCTAAATGTGTGTGGGAACTTACAAAAACAAAACTATAAAAAGATTTAGGAGCAGGGTTTTCTTTGCCAGTTTTTACCGGGATGGGGTGGGAGTGGGAGCTGGGGCCAGGGGCTGGGGGGGGGGGCTCCAGAAGGAAAGGTGACGTTAGAGATGCTGGTAAAAGTTAGTCCTGGTCAAGCCGGGGCTGAACAATGACACAGTGTTGTTGTGGGCTGCCTCCACGACTTAGATATTCTTCCCATGTCAGTGGAATCACTACTGGGAGGTAGCTCGAGGAAGGATTACCATATCATTAATAGTATCCATGACTTTTGTTCAAAGGCTACTTGTGCTATGTTGCTTGTGGACGAAGCGCCGTAATCCTCTGAGCCGCAGCTGTAGAGAGGGAGGCTCCTCAGAGCCGCCCACACTGACTTCCCTGTCCTCTCGGATCAGTTCTAAAAAACAGACAGAAACAACAGTCAACTCAAAGCCAAAAAAAAGAAACATCCATTCTACATTTCCACATTCATCCCCGAGCTTCAATCCCTGCCAATGTCTCCCATTCATCTCCTCTCCAACATCCAGATCACCACTCGGATGGTGGCCAGATTAAAGGGGAACAATGCAGTTTTAAATGTAAAGTTTGCATCTAATTTTTTTCCTTTGCATGAGAAAAAGCACATTTATTCTATCTATGTGTCTATCGAATGCTTAGCCTGTAGTTGGTCAGGTCTTTCTTATTTTCTTTGGCAACATGAGGCTTGCTTGTGTCTTCCAACTGTCTAGGTTTTCTCGATTTATTTGGTGAAGACACTGCACTTTGAAATTTGCACTTGGGTAGAAAATGATATATGCAGTTAATACACAATAGGGTTTTGCTCCATTAATGTTGTTGCTGACCAACTTTTGCTTCCAATGGGTCTGAACACTGAGAGAAACTGGAAAATTTAGAAGTAGCTTGAAACCTAAGCAAACTCACCTAGTATGGGGGATAAGGTAGAAGAAAATACCCAAGTGACTCACATTTGGCAAAACTCTTAAGTGGTGGAAGTCAGAAAAGAATGAATGCAGCTCTTAGGACACATTTCATTCTATAAAGATCATTCCCATAAACAAGAAAAAAATAAACAAACAAACAAAAAAAGATCATTCCTTCATAAAAGGAAAAGAAAAGGAAAAGAGGGGTAGAGACCCTTATTATTTGGCAGAGGAAAAATAAAATTAAACGTGGAGTTCAATTTCTTGCTTTATACCTTAATAATTATACTTTTATTCCAAACTGAAATGAAGTTTTGTTTTGATTTACACAGAAACTTTTATCTTTGACGTTTCGGTCTTCAAAAACATAATCATAATTTCTTTTAAAATTCATTATTTATGAAAAGATACAACTCTTTTCTAACCTAAGTTATTTTTCAGAGGACGCTGTAAAAAGATTTAGACCATTACCTTTAGATTAAAATGGCTTAAATTCTTTGTGGTTGGCAAAAGAGTTATGTCTCTAAAGTACATGGAAATTTTTACTTTTTTGTTACTTGCTTAATAGCAACACCCTCTTTTCCTGTCTTCCTTTTTCAGTGACATTGACATCCAAACTCTGCTGTAATACTAATGTCATTGACATTTCTCCCTTTAAAAGGCATTTATTGAAACAGAAATTATGTAAGCTTTCTTACCTGAAATATTGCAAGTGTGGGAATTGTTACCTCTTGGACAAATGGGAAAACACAGGAAGAGTTCAGCACTTTGTAGGCCAAGATATGTATTTAACAAAATTAATCATATTTGTCAGGAAAGACGGGACACTACTGATTACAGTCTTTAATTTAAATCTTTTTTATCTTTATGTCCTGAACTTGAAAGTGCAAGGGATATTGTTTATGTTAATATTGCTTAGTCTTGTATGTAGTATTTGAGGAACGGAAAGTAGGGAGAATGTGCACCTGACTATGGAAAACAGCCTGGCTCAGATCTTTGCCATGTTCATCTTTTCAACCTTATTCTAGTGGATAAACCAACAGTTTCCTAAGGCAGAACAACAATTTCCACTTTTTTTAAGAGAGAAGGACAGTGAGAGAGAGAGTGACACAGAGAGAGAGAGAGAGAGAGGAGAAAGAATCAATTTTATTTAGTTTTTCACATGAATTTCACTGCTCCAACACTTCTTTGTGTACATGATGCTGGGGTTTGAACCTGTGTCCTTGCACATGCCAGGTAAGCACCGTAACCATTGAGCTCCAGCCCCAGCAATTTTCATTCTTATTCTAGTATTTTTCTTAGAATAGAATGAGTATAAATAGAAGCTAATTTAGCATAGACAACAAATTTTATTGAAGGAATAGTCATTTCATTGGGTGACCCCCAAATGTCAATTTTTCTGTGTCTTTTCTCTTGTGAGGGTCACTTTCTAAACAGAGAATCCTCTCATCTTCTATGTTGGGAACATAACCCTGACCACCAGTATTCTAGGGACCAAATGGGACAGAATATTTGGGGTTTAACCATTGAGGGTATACACTTCCACTTAATCCTGGATTTTATTGTGATACCTGATTCAGGACTCACTTTCCTAGATGTCCTCAAACCCAGATTCTCATTCTTTAATTTCTCAAAATAAAAAAAAATCATATGATGTTGTTTTCACTACTGTTCTCTTTGTTTTTGTAGGTTTGTTCATTTACTATCATTTTAGAAGGGTTTTAGGAGAGAGTAGAGATAAATTCATGCGTTTAATCTTTCATGTTTAAATAAAACTCTTGGAATGACTTAATAGAGAAGAGCTTTATTGATATTTATATTAATTGTTGATATTTATATCAATTACTTGTCTTTCTTTTCTCAGATCAATCATATTTGTTTAATTAAATTATATAGGAAAAGAATTTGAAAGTCTTGGTCATGTGCTGTGATTTTAGCAATAAAACTTTTCAGCGTAAGGAATGAAATGTCAGAATTTGGAGAAAATTCCTTTAGAATATGGTACAGCACACAAACACTGACACCCATTAATACATTTACCTGGTCAGTTAGTTCAGATTTGTATATGTAGCAGTAATGACAGGGAAAATCTTGAGGGAGAAATCTATTGAAGCAAATTGAAAGGTTTTGAAATATTATAAACGGGCATGTTATCAGTGCATCCAGACACATATCTGATGGAGTTTTATTATAGATGAGGTTTTCTAATTCTAGTCCTTGATAATTATGAGCTAGTGTTCTGGCCTCATTTCTTTTTTTTTAAATTTTTTTATTTTGAGCAACCTTACAAGATTTTAACAAAATAATATAAAATGTGTATAAAATATGCATATATTCTGGATATTGCAATTATCCCCAGGAGTGCCCCCCCAATTACCCTCCCTTATCCCTCCCTTCCCCTTCCCATTATAACTCCAAAAAAAGTATTAGATTGTAAAGCATTACATCTTATCTGGATTTAACTCATGCTACTAGACCAACTTTCTCATTGTCCAGGGTCTAGACCCCACCTCCACAGATGAGTGGAGACAATCGACCCTTGGATCTCTGGGTTAAGCTGATTTTACTCATCATGATCTCTTCCATAACCATCCATTTACCCTCGAAGGCTGCAATATCATTGTTTCTAATTGCTGTGTAATATTCCATGGTATAAATGTACCACAGTTTTTAAATCCATTCTTCCAGTGAGGGACACCGGGGTTGTTTCCATAGCCTAGCAATAGTAAATTGTGCTGCTATGAACATCGATATTGCTGTGTCACTGTAATGTGCTGATTCTAAGTCCCCTGGAAGAGATACCCAGGAGTGGAATAGCAGGGTCATATGGTGGAGTCATCCCTAGTTTTTTAAGGATTCTCCATACTGCTTTCTGGAGGGGCTGTACCAGTTTGCAGCTCCACCAACAGTGTGTTAGTGTGCCTATCTCTCCACATCCCCTCCAGCATCTATTGTTGTTTATTTTCTTCATCTTTGCCATTCTGACTGGTGTAAGGTGATATCTTAATGTGGTTTTCATTTTCATTTCTCTGATTACTAATGATTTAGAGCACTTTCTCATGTATTCATTGGCTTGATCAATGTCCTCTGGTGAGAAGTCTCTATTTAGCTCTTTGGCCCATTTATCAATTGGGCTGTTGGTGTTTTTGTAGCTGACATTTTTGAGGATTTTATAGATTCTGGATATGAGACCCTTGTCTGAGGAATCATAGTCCATGATA
>PVKS010031776.1:0-23144 GCA_004027875.1 Aplodontia rufa
TGGTGTAACCTAGTGGGGTGATGTGCAGGGCCTGCTGTCTTGGTGTAATCTAGTGAGGTGCTGGGCAGGGCCTGTTGTCCTGGTGTAATCTAGTGAGGTGCTGGGCAGGGCCTGCTTTCCTGGTGTAACCTAGTGGGGTGATGTGCATGCCCTGCTTTCCTGGTATAACCTAGTGGATTGATGTTTGGGGCTTGCTTTCCTGGTAGAAGCTAGCGGGGTGCATGTGGGGACCACTGTTCCTGGTGTAATCTAGCAGGGTGACATGTGGGGATTGCTTTTCCTGCTGCAGCCTGGGAGTCCTGGGAAAATCCTTCACTGCGCTGTGTCAATTGCCTGGGGGCGTTGTGCCAAGCCTTTGTGCCCTGGGAATGGGGAGGGTGCGCTTCCTCTGTTGAGCACTGCTGGACAGAGGGAAGGGCTGGTCAGCACCAGCTGATGGAGGTTCCTGGAGCAGGCGGGAGCGTGGCCTGCCTTCCCTGGCACCTCCACGAGCCAATAACATCTCAGTCATCGTGGGCCGAGACCTAAGTAGCCCTGAGAGGGGTCCTGTGTGTACAGAGGTGGCTTTGTGCTGTGAGCTGGTGGCGCCATGCTGCGGAACAGGAAGCTCCGGGTGGGAATCAGGGCTTGCTGGCTCCTCTTGGGAACCAGACAACCCGGTCTGTAGGGCTACCCTTCCCGGCCGATGGCAGCTGGCTCAGTCCTCACAGCTCCTGTGGACAGTGAGGCCTCTCCACCATAGCCATGGAAACCACATCCTGGTGTTTGCCGTCCGCCCTGCATCCCAGACGGGTTGGGTCCTGGCTGCCCCTCCCCTGTGCCTCGCAGTCACAGGCTCTTCAGCACCCACTGCCATGGAAACCACGCCCTGGGCCCTGGGTGACAGAAATGTTGGTCCAGCCTAACTGCTGTGGGCCTGAGTTCTCCTGTGTTCCGGGCATTCCTGTGGGTTTGAGCGTGAGCCTCTGTGTCCAGGTAGCCAGGACTCTGAGCTGCTTGAGGGGCTGTGGGCTGTCAGTTAGGGGCTCTTTCTGTGCTGTGTCCCATGGACTCCCTTCTTAGTCCATCTCCCCTCATAATTTTAAGCCCCGCCTAGTCCTGGTCCATCAGGGCCAGTGTCTAGTGGAGAAAAGGGAGACTGGCCCTGCATTCCCCACCTGAGTCCTCCTGCTCTTCCCTGCCTGTTACTGGTCATAGCTTACTTCTGACCAAGTTCCATGGCCTGAGTCAGGCCTGCACCACCACACTCAGTTGCAGGCCTGACTCAGACCTGGGGAGAGAGATTTCCCCTGAGCAAACAATAGTGTCACCTCCTAGTTTATCACCGTGCTTCCCAATCAGGGAGGCTCAGAGGCCACACAGGAGGAGGAGGAGGAGTTGCTGTCTCTGTTATTTGACAACTGCGGGGCCTCAACTAAATTGCCTATTGTTTGTGGCTGAGGATTATGTTTCAGCTTTCTTCCTTGTCTTCCTTTTAGATTTCAAAATTGAGGCTTAATCGGAACCAGTACTCAATAAAGAATTGAAAATTGCAACCCAAAAGGATCAGTCTCAATAATTTGAACTTCAATATTAAATTCCAAGCCCAGCTTCCAGCCGAGTGACCTCCTGTCATCTTCTGAAACTTTCCCTTTCATTTCCAGGGATTGCTGAGGCAGCGGATCGTGGGCTACACGAGCCTGCCAGCGGCCTGTGCTTCCCTGGAGGAACCATCGCAACGCTGCCTTCCTGATCAGCACCCACCTCCCGCACGCAGGCAGCCTCTGCCCGAGTCTGTTTCCTGTGTGGTCTTAGGGAGCATCTCTGATGGCATGGGGTGACCTGACAGGTGTTCTTCTCGCCCAGGAAGCCCTGTGCGCTTGGTCCTAGTGGAGTGGCCCCCAGGGGCAGCAAAGGTCATCTCAGGACGCTCTGGCAAAGGGCAGCTGAGACCAGATGGATCTTTGGTGAACTTGCTGCGTTCTGCGTCTGGGAACGGGTCTCTGAGTGGAGGGGAAGTGCCAGAAGCATGGAGGGTGTGCTTTCCCAGGGAGGGGGCTGTCCGCCTCCCCCGAGGAATTGCTGATGGCCAATGGGATTTGGCCTTCTGCCTGGTGAGGCCAGGGGCTCAGAATGATCCACCAAGGTTCCCTGCTGCTTCCTGACTGTAGTTAGTTGTTATTATTTTGGCACCCAGGATTGAATCCAGGGGTGTTTAACCACTGAGCAACACCCCCAGCCCTTTTTCTTTTTTATTTGGAGATAGGGTCTCACTAAGTTGCTGAGGCTGGCTTTGAATTTGCGATCTTCCCAAGGATCCTCCTGCGCTGCTGGAATTACAGGCCTTGCCCCACGGTGCCGGGCTTAGCGGTTCTTTTTCTGATGACGAGAATGACCTGGAGATGTGGGGTGGGCAGTCGAGTCGCCCTTCAACAGGGGGCTCTTGCCTGTTGCAGGGAGTGGTTACACGCAGAGCCGACCATTCCTGCGCTTGCAGCTTTGCAGACGCGGCGCCTGCGGGCGTTGCGCACACTCCTAAAGCGCTGCTGGACCCCAGGTGGTGCTCTTGCCAAGAGAACGATGAAGGAGAAGCTCAGTGAGGTTGGCAGACGGAGTGATGCTGAAGATTGCCCTTGCACCTACCCTCTACCACCCCTGCATTCCCCTCAGTCCACCGGGGCGCGGTGACAAAATGCCAGACTGGTGGCTTGGACACCCCACATTTATTTCCCATGGTTCCAAGGCTGGGAAGTCCCAGGTCCAGGCCGGGCAGATTTGGAGTCTGGTGAGACCCATGCCCTGCTCCCATGTCCTCCCGAGTTGGCGGGGTGAGGGGCTCTCCAAGGGTGCCGGCCACACTTGTGAGGGTCTTTCCCTCACAGTCTGAACCCCCAGGTCTTGCCTGCCTCTGCCGCCCTGGGGCTGGTTTGGGCACACGGCCTCCTGGGGCGCTCCCGTCCTAGCGCCTTGCTTGGGGCTTCTGGAATGGCCGGTGTGCCACGCGCTTCTCTTCATCCTGCGGGCATGAGGGTTCCCCGTGGAGCCTCCTTCCTGGAGGGTTTTTGGATGAACCTGGGTCTGGTGCGTGGAGTTGCTAACACGGCACCTCTGCTCACGCGGGACACTGGTGTTTCCACTCTCCCTGCTGTCCGCTGTGGCGCGTCTTTCCCTGCTGCCTGGAGTCAGGGTGACACCAGCCTGGGAGCAGTTAATGGCTGACAGTAATTCTTGTTCAAACCTTCAGTGGAATACTCCGGTGGGCTTTCCTGGAATTTTGTTTTTCATCTATATTTAATTATAAATCCAATTTTAAAGTAGTTAGCGATTATCACATTACCTGGCTCGAGTTGGGTGAGTTGAGATTCACGCTTGTCAGGGCGCAGTTTGTTCTGTGCAATCCCGGTGTGCGGGCTGCTCGTGAGCCTGCTTTCTCCTGCTTCGTGAGGGGTCTGTAATGTGCTCCTCTTTTGTTCCTAATAGTGGCAGATTGTTTCTTCTCTGTTTTTTCAGTCTTGCTAGAATTTGTCAAATTCATTGATCTTTTCAAAGAACAGCAGTTCTTTTCGCAAGCGTGAAATCATGTTGTACACCATGAATTTGTGCAATTTGGTTTGCCAATTATCTCTGAATAAAGTTGTTTTATGGATTTTCTCTTTCGTTTTCCTGTTTACAGTTTCACTGATGTCTACTTTTTCTTTCTTTTGCTTTGGGTTTGTGTTAAGGTTTGCATAGTAGGAACCCCCCAGGAGCTCCTGCTAACGCAGGAAGGTTCAGAGGTGGAATAATTGGCTGGAGAGAGCTGTAACCTCACCAGCCTATCCTGGTGGGACTACTCAGTCCCCCCTGGTTACTGGTGGCTGGGGCTGCCCTGAAGGGTGCATCCTCCCTGTGGCCCCTTCTCTTCTCTCCGTCTCTGCCTCCTGGCTGCCATGAGCAGAGCAGCTTTCCTCCTTTGGCCCTTCCCCCAGCTGCTTCACACTGGACCGAGAGCAATGGAGTCAGCTATCCATGGACGGAGACCCTGAGCCCCAAATAAACTTTTCCTTTTCTAAGATGCTCTTGTCACGTATTTTGTTCACAGCAACTAGCAAGCTAATTTTGAAAAGTTGGAGATGAAGCTGGAAAGTTTTTAGAATGTTGCAAGTAGAGCTTCTTGAGTGATTGTGGTGAGAGCTCAGAAGACCAGAGTGGTAATAGGAATGTGGACTCTGCTCATGAGGTTTCAGAGGGAAATGAGGACTCTGTTGGGAATTGGTCTAGAGGCCACTTGTGCTACATTCTGGCAAAAAACTTGTCTACAATTTTCTCATGTCTTGAGACTTTGTGTGGAGCTCAATTTAAAGGTGATGGGCTGATTAATTTGCTGGAGGAAGTTTCAAGGCAGCACAGCATTCAGCCAGTGGCATCAGTATCACTGGCAGCTTCTGTCCAGGTTTTCTGTGAGAATCAGGAACAGAAAGCAGAGCTAAAGGATTTAAAAAATTTCACAGTTTGGCTAGAAAAGTGCATGTAAAGCTGAGGCCAAAAAAGGTATCCTTGTTGAAGAGATCACAGTTCCTAAAGAGAGGCTAAGTACTTTGCGTAGAGATGGCAGGAAAGCTGCCTTGAGGCTTCTCAGGAATTTCCAAGACTACGTCCATTGCAGGCTCAAGGTCTAGGAGGGGAAATTCCTCTGAGAAGGGATAATGGGGATGCACTGTTTGCACATGGGGACCTAGGAAGTTGTTTCATCATGCAGAGCTGCATAGGTACCAGAGGCTGCTGCAGGCATGATACCGGGACCAGATACTCAGCAAAGTGGAGGGAGGTCTTGGCATTGTCCATGTGGTGCCTGCTCTGTAGGAATGCAGGATGCCAAAGTTAAGGGGCATGAAGGTGTCACCAAGATTTTAAAGGAAGGCCTGGGAGGCCAGGCAAAGCATAGCAGGGCCAGAGTCCGTGGGGGCTGCCCCTGAGGGGGCCATTCATGGAGCTGTAGAGTGAGGCCAAAGCTGGAATGAAGACCTCAGGAATTCAGAGATTCCAGTAATGTGGAATGTCTGCTGAGTGGGAGGGAGAAAGGCAGAGTGTCTGCCACTGGCACGGCCAAAGGGGCCGGCTGCCCACGCCCTTTAGAGAGAACATCGTGGGGCCATGCTGAGTTCTGGGATCTATTTGCCTGGCTGGATTTCTGTCTTGTTTCCCTTCTTTCTATGCCCCTGCTCCTCCCTTTTGGAATGGAGTGTTTATTCTGTGCCACTGCATATAGGTCATAGGTAACTTGCTTTTGAATTTTTATGGGAACTCACAGCTGGGAGTTGGCCTTCAGTCTCTGAGAAGATTTTGGCCTTGGACTGGTTAGACGGTGGGGCTCCTGGAGATGAGCTAAGTGCACGGTGACACAGACATGAGCTTTGGGGGCTGGGAGAGAATGTTGTGGTTTGGGTGTGAGGTGTCCCCAAAGCTCCTGCTAATGCAGGAAGGTTCAGACGTGGAGTAAGTGGATAGTGAGAGCTGGAACCCACATCTTAATTTGGGTGCTAATTGGGTGAGTGAGGTGTGGTTGGAGGAGGGGGTCCCTGGGGGCTGCCTTGGAGGGGTGCATCTTCTGTGACCCCCTTCCCCCTTCCCATGAGCTGACAGCTTCCCTCTGCTGGGCCCTTCCCCCATGATGTTCTGCCTTATCTGGGCCCAGAGCAGTGGAGTCATCTATGCACTGAACTTCTGAAACCATGAGCCCCACACCAGTTTCCCTCCTCTAATTGTTCTTGTCAGGCATTTTGGTCACAGCAATGTGAAAGCTGACTGTAATAGTTCATTCTAATCTTCCTTTTCTTCCAAGTGCGCCCCCTGCCTGTGTGCGGCAGCCTCACCCTGGACTCTGGGACCTGGGTGGCATGCTTGGAGGAAGCGCAGCACTCACCCTGATCCTGCTGTGTGTCTGTTCCCGGAGCTATCTGGACCTCACGAGCAGCAAGGTCTGTGCTCCGTGCACAGAGCAAATTAGAACCCTGGAAAGCAAGACCTGAACTGAGTTGTTGGGGGCTACTGCTAATCAACCACACCTTGGCAGCCGAAGTTGGTGCCTCTCAGATTCATTCAGGGAAGAGCGCCTGTTTTAAAAATCTTATCACAGGGCCGGAGCAGTGGCTTTGCTTGCCTGGCATGAGCCAGGACGTGGGTTCAAACCCCACTTAACTAAGTGTTGGAGCAACAAATGCCATATGGAAAACTAAATAAAATTGATTCCCCCCCCCCTTAAAAAAATCCTATTGCAGGACTGGAGAAATGGCTCAGAGATTACAGCGCTTGCCTGCCATGCACAAGGATGTGGGTTCAAACCCCAGCACCATGTACACAATGAAGTGTTGGAGCAACATGAAGAAATGAATAAAATTGATTTTCTCTTTCTCTCTCTCTCACTGTCTCTCTCTCTCTTTAAAAAAAAGTCTTATTGGGGCTGGAGCGGTGGCTCAGCAGTTTCGGCACTTGCCTGGCAAGCACGAGGACCTGGGTTCAAACCCCAGCACCACATACACAACTGAGTGTTGGAGCAACTAAGGCCATGTGAAAAACTAAATAAAGTTGTTTCTCTCTTTCTCTGTCTCTCTCACTGTCCCTCTCTATTTAAAAAAAAATTAAAAAGAAAAAAAAAGTCTTGCTGCAAATTTGTGGATTCATGTGCTGTTTGACAGAATGCCCAACATATGTTTCACTTCCCTCAAGAAAACATGGACGTGGATGCAGCCCATGGACTGCGCTTGGATTCCTCCATCTGCCCATGGACAGTGCTTGGATTCCTCCATCTCCTGCCCATGGATGGCCCATGGATTCCTCCAGTGAGGTCCATGGGCCACACGACCTGCAACCCCAGGGGAAGTGTGGCAAGTCTGTGCATCACAGGGAGCACGTGGGCTTCTTGCCTGCGCTTCCTTGATCCCGGGTGAAGGTTTAGATACACAGCGCATTGAGACCAGTGCCTCTCCTGCCGCCCTCATCCTGCCCTGGACCGCACCCCTATTTGCAGGCTTCACTGGGCTCTCCACCATGCCCCGGATATGTGTGTCTGCTTTTGAGGCCAGCAGGGTCCTCATGGTTTGGGGGCTCTCATTGCAGATATCCCTCCAGGAAGGAGAGAGGTGGAGGCAGTGTGTGCTTTCCCCAGATCTGGGCTTGGGCTCCATCTGAGGTGTGATATGAATTCCAGGCTGGGCTGCTAAAGGACGGTGTCACAGAGGGTGTGGACAGGCTGGGAGCCCCCAACATGGGGTCTCTCTCCAGGCAGCTCCAGGATAGCACACGGCTCCTAAAACTCTGCTTAGTACCCTAAGAGGAGCCAACCGTGTTTCATGGAAGATGGGAAAGAAGCACAGGAGCCCCAGACAGGCTGTGGCCCCATCAGCCGGGTGCCAGAGCGTGAGCCAACTCTGCACGGGAAATACGTCTTTGCTGGCTCCTGACAGGCAGGGAAGCATTAGAGAAATCAGGTCATTGCAGCCCCTGGGGGGGGGGATGTGCCCGGAGGCTGTGTTCCACCTGGGAGCCCAATTACTGCAGGTCCCTCACCGGGAGACCTATCAGGAGGCTGTTGTGTGGTTTCTGTTATTAAAACAATATTTTTCCTGTTTGAAGGCCATTTGAGAGAGGAAGAGAGAAGATTGATAAAGAGGGAGGGATTCATAATTCACTTGTACAGGTCCTGGACTCCTTCAGGCAGACTTAGGTTACGGCCCAGAAAACAATTTCATAAACGGGAGAGGTTTTTCTGCAGTGGAGAGGCTGTGCCTCCTGAGAGGAGGCCCTGGAAGCCAGAGTCAGTTAGCAGGGTCACCGGGCCGCAGCACTCCGCTCTTGGAGGGGCCTCACGAGGCTGCAAAGAGCCCACCTTGCTAGGATCCAGCTTCTGAATAATTCAGGAGCTGTTGCGAGGTGGAGACCTGCGTGCGAAGGTCAAGAGGACCGTTTCAGAAGGTGATGCTCGGTTGGCTTTCTTCCTTTTCAGGTATGGGAGACACATGAGACTGCAGCTGCAGAAACGCCAAACCAGGGTCGAGGCCAGAGGCCCTGGGGGGAGAGTCCAGAAGGAGGCCACGGGCAGCCCCGACCTGGTCCATGGGCCGAGGAGAGATGCTGGTAGAACCACCACACTAGAATGAGGTCTCAGCGGTGCCTCGGACACATGGGGAGCAGAGGAAGTAGGAGGGGAGAGGTTGGGATGGAGGACCAGGCCCCTGTGCGGTCGTCAGCATGTGGCACCTGGGGAGCACCATAGGAGGAGAGTGACAGGAAGAGGTGGTGTTGCCGGCCTACTCAGGGGCTCACATGGAATCAGGGGGACAATCCTGACGGGCAGATGAGGCGGTGATGCTGAGCCAGGGAGCAGGCCCTGGAGATGACCCTGAGGATCCCGAGAATTGGCATAGCCCATGTCGGCCCCCCAGCTGCTGTGCCTGCAGGGGGTGCCCCCTTCCAGAAAGGTCCATGTGTCCAAGTGGACTGAGAAATGCTCTGGACCAAAGGAAGTGGGTGACCACAAGCTGGCTGTGGTGGAGTGTGGGTACCGAGGGCAGCTGAGTCCACCTTGGGAGCGTCCACCCCAGGGCCTGCCCCTCCCCCGCTCCCGCTGCCTGGAGGTGACTGTGCCTCCCCCAGCCTGTCTTCCACCCTTGTCCACTCTCACTCAGGAGGGGTGGCAGGGGGCACAGGTGGGCAGCACGGGCACCTCCTGGGCAGCAGGGATGTGAGCCGTGTGCTGCTGGGTTGTCAGGAAGAGGCTGGGGCAGCTGTGCTTGCCGCCAGGGCAGGGCTGCAGGGGCCTGGTTCTTACTCCACGTCCAGCAAGCCACTCTGAATGTGGGATGTGGACCCCTAGCTGCTCAGGTCCTTCCTGACCACCTTCTTCTCCTGGGGCCTTGGGCAGAACTCACTGGGATGTGTCATGCCATCCTTCAGAGGCTCTGTGCCCACCGGTGTCCACCCTACCTGGAGGACAGAGTGGGGAGAGTCCTAAAGCCTGTCCTGCTGGGACGGCTTTGGGTCGCTGGCTCCTCTTATGAAGCTGTCACTTTGGACCTGGGACACCCTGTGAGAGTGGCCTGTGTGGACAAGCTCAGCTCCTCTAGCCAGGGGCATCCTGCTTCCTCCTTCCTCCCCTTGGCTGACCTCGGAGCCAGCGAGGCTGGTGAGGAAGGACCTGTCATCGGGAAGCCCCCAGTCTCCCTCAGGCCTGCTGCCTCGGACACCCCTTGCTCAGTGGCTCCGGTGGGGGTTTGATCTGAGGTGGTGAGGAAGGCCCATGTCCAGCTTGACACATGACTGCTTTGGAATCAATGACAATCTATCACTTATTGTCCCCTCTGCCACCTTACCTGGTGGCTAGCTGCACGTCCCGCAGAACCCAGCTCAGCAGAATGCGACTTGAATGTTAAAGTCCGGGCATAACAGCAGAGGTGACTGTCATCTGCAGTTTTCCTGTAGCTGGACAACTCAGCTTGGGTGGGGGGAGTGCTTGGGGTAGGCATGCCTGGAGTGGGCATGAGCAGGATGTTGTGGGGTCACTCACCCCACCACCAGCTGAGGTGAGGGTTCAGGCTACGCTTATGTTGGCACTTTTGATTTAACACAGCCCTAAGAGGCGGGTTTTGTAGGAACTCAAGTTCGGAGAGGTCAAGCTTCGAGTTGAAGATCACAGAGCTTGTGATCTGGCATATGGCTGAGCCAGAGTGGGTCTGTCGGACCTCAGTGCTCTTCAATGCCCCACAGATGCCTCCTTCCCATGAGGAAAGATTCAGGATGGCAGGACATTTGCCATTTTTGTCCTGGCTGCATGACCAGTGTTTCTGATAGTGCCTGGAAGTTGGTGCTACTTCAGTAAATATTTCTTGTGTAGCTGGCTGGATGAATGAGTGGATAGGTGGTGGATAGTGGATGGGTGAGTGGATGAATGGACAGATGGAGGAATGGACAGATGGAGGGGTGGAACACTGGATGGCTGGGTGTTATGTATGTGTGTGGGGGGATGGATGGATGGATGAGGGAGTGGTGGATGGATGAAGACATGGATGGGAGGCAGATGGCTGGATGGGTGGGGAATGGCTCAATGAATGGCTGGATGGGTGAGTGGCAGATGGATGAGGAGATGGATGGGAGGTAGGTGGATGGATGGGTGGGGGGTGGCTGGGTGAATGGATGGATGGATGGGAGGTAGCTGGGTAGATAGATGGATTGATGGGAGGTGGTTGGGTGGATGGATGGATGGGAGGTGGCTGGGTGAATGGATGGATGGGTGAGTGGCAGATGGATGAGGAGATGGATGGGAGGTAGGTGGATGGATGTGTGGGGTGGCTGGGTGAATGGATGGATGGATGGGTGTCGGATGGATGGGAGGTGGCTGGGTGAATAAATGGATGGATGGGTGAGTGGCAGATGGGTGAGGAGATGGATGGGTGACAGGAGCAGCTTTGGGTGGGGCTGTGTAAACGTGCTGGCTCTGTGTGCTGGATGCCCAAGTGATGTCTGGGGACCCAGCCCTTCCCAGACTCATAGCTAGAGTCCCTCCTTGCAGGGCCTCTGCACTGGGGAGGCACCAGAGATGGGGGCCTTGTCTGTCCCCATCTGGGTTCCCTGATCTGATTGTCCCTGTGAGGGTTGTTCCTTTGTTTCATTGCAGGCTGCACCAGACTCTGTGTCCCTACTGAGACCTGACTGGAGTCTGATGAGTAGGGAGATGGGCAGGGTGGGTGGAAGTGCCAGGCAGAGGCCAGATGCTGAGAGCCTCTGCCTGGCACTTCATCAACCATCCATTTGGGTCATCTCCAGTGACTACCCTTGATGGTGGCCTGGCCCTGCCTGGGAGATAGTTTTGTACATGGTGCAGATGTCTCGTCTCAGCCCTGAATTTCACCTAAAAATTACACCTAGTGATTTGGAACAAAGTCTGTGATGGCCTTGGAGTGGAGGCATGCAGAAGGGCTGGCAGAGCCCTCCTTGGGAAAATCCCGTGTGAAAGTGAGGAACGTTTCTGGGCAAAGGTCTAGAAATGTAAAAACAGTCCTTGACTTGGAGTCCAGACACCAGTTGCTAGGTAAACAAATTTTAAACAATCTATGCACCACAATATTCTGGGCGCTGTGACCTTCAAGCCCTGTCAGCTCTTTAGAAACTTTCTCCGAGGTAACTTCTCATGGTAAAATCCTGTAAAGTAAACATGTTGTGCTAGCTCCTGGTCACGGTCTCTCCATCCGAGGGCAGTGTCCCTCCTGGCCTCAGCTTTGTCTGTGTATCTGTGTCTTTTTTCTAATCTCCTGTCACCTCTGGCAGGGACCTGAGTTCAGCCGTGTGGGTGGCGGCAGCCAGGTGTGCGGAGTTTCCCTGACCCGTAGTGGGAGTGCGGGGGCAGTGGAGAGCCACAGCAAGCCAGGGAGATTCGCCTTGGCGGTGAGTGGCGTGGCCACAGACCCAGGGCTGCTCCAGGAGAAGGAACCCCCTGCAGGAAGCGTCGTCATCTCCTGGGGGGGACAGGGGGCTGATGGCAGCCACTGAGAATAGCGACAAAGGCAGTAAGAACGAGGCTGGGTGGAGATGAGCACCAGGAAGCGCCTTGAGCCCAGAGGAGCAGAACGAAGGCGATCACATCAAATCAGACCTGAATTTAAACAAGGAGCGATGGAGAACAGCGTCACAGGAAGCAGGGACTTCAACAGGCAGCTCCCCGCTGCTGCTCTGCAGACACCAGTCTGTGCTCCCTGAGGGCCTGCTCTGCCCGTGCCCTAGGTCTCTGCACCCTCAGGAGCCCTCAGGAGCCCCCAGGAGCCTCAGGGAGTGGAGACACCCATGATAGACACCTGTTCCCTGGAGGCCGCAGCCAAACGCCTGCAGTAGCCCCTGCCAGCGGAGCCGACCTGTGCCTAGGAATCATCACGTGCTGTGCAGAAGCCAGCTCCCATGCCAAGGGTCCCCATGGCGCGTCCTTTAATTAGAGAACAGGAACAACAGGAGTGCGGAGCTGCTTGAGCAAGACTCTCCTCGCTTGATTAAGCACAGCAATTACGAAGTTTCCAGAGGAACCCGTGTGCATCTAGAACAGCCAGCAAAGACTCTGGGGCCAACCCCTGTCCCCTGGGCATCCCCAGTGCGCAGCTGGCTGTGCCCACGTGTCCCTGCTGTCCAGGCGGGGTTCTCAGGTGCCCGTCCCTCTAACCCAGCTGTGGCTGAGGAGCAGCTCACTTCCTGGGCTGCTTGGCATCCTCCTAAAGACGTACCACCCCCGCCACCGCGCTGAAGGGCAGTCTCCAGACCACAGTCCCAGGCTCAGTTACCCCGACAAACAGCTGCTGTCCAGTGGCATCTCATACTCTGACTGCCCAAGGGCCACCCGGAGAGTCTGCCACAAGCCATTTCCCACCCCTGCCAGGGTTCTGACCCTGGGCCTATGTCTTTCCTGCAAGCATGGACAGCACCAGCTTCCCTGTCAACTGTTCCACCCGTTCACCTGTGGTCCAGGCGTGGCCCCGGGGAGGGCCTTGCTGTCCTCCTGTGGTGGAGGTCGAGAAGCAAGATCGCTGGGGCAAGACGGGGCTGGACTCGCTTCCATGCAAAGCCACCCTTGACCGCGAACCACTCCCTGAACGCCAGTCGCTCAGCCCTCATGTGGTCACGTCCCCTAGGCCCCTCCTATGCAGCTGCCTCGGGGACTAAATGCCCAACTCGCTGACTCTGGGGGATGCGGTCGCACCAAGGAGCTGTTCTTCTCATGGAAACACTGTTTCATTACTGCTTCGGGTCCCTTGTATTTCCAGATGTATTTTTAGGATCACATTGCTAATTTCTGCAAAACAACAAAACAAAACAAAAAAACCCAAACAAACCAGAAAACAACAAGCAAGAAGACCACCACCACCACCACCAAGAGCAATAAAGGCAATGGAGATGCTGAGGGGGATCGAATTGAACCCAGAGATCAATTCAGAGTCTTCCAATCCATGAACATGGGATGCCCTTCCACCAACCTGGTTCCTTTAATTTCCTTTGACATCTTTTGTCTCTGTGTTCAAGTCTTTCACTTCTGTAAGACATACACATTTGAGAACATCATATTGTACATGATAAATAGATACAGGTTTCATTTTTCTTTTTTTAATTTTTTATTTTTTTGTTAAGAAATTTAGTTATTACACAATCAGAAATGCATCTATTGAAACCATGATATGTATATATTCTTAAAATTACATTTACCTCCTAGAACCTACCCTACAAATTTTATTTTCAATTAAAAAAATTTTTTTAAAGAGAGGACAATGAGGGGGGGAGAGAGAGAGAGAGAATCAATTTTTATTTTTCACATGGCTTTCAATGTTCTGACACTTAGTTGTGTATGTGAGTGCTGGGGTTTGAACCCATGTACTTGTGTATGCTGGGCAAGAGCTGTAACTGCCGAGCCATCGCTCCGCTCCAGCCCCTGAATTAAAAATTTTAAAAATTGTTTTAGGTTGAGCCTGTGTCCTGCAAGCTTGATGTGCTCGTCTGTGGGTTCTAATAGTTTTTTAGTGGATTACTTAAGGATATTTCCACATACACGATCACACGTCTGTAGGCAGAGGCAGATTTACGTATTTCCTTGTGATCTGGGTGACTGTTAGTTCTCTCGTGAGTCCCATTTTCCCCGGCTGGGGCCCCTGCTGCGGCGTGGAAGGCAGAGGGGAGATCAGGTGCCCCCTTACCCTGGCTGTGGGGTGGAGCCCTCAGTCGTCCCTGCCCAGTGGTGCCCATCACCTGGGGAGTTCGTTGCTCCCCAAACTGTTGAATGTTCTCACGACGGAAGAACGGTGGACTTTGGTCAAAGGCTTTCTCTGCCCCTGTGGGGATCACACTGTTTCCTTGTCCTTTATTCCACGGATATTGTGTAACGGGCTACTTGGTGTCCAGATGTTAAGACACCCCCTTCGTCAAGGGTGCACGCCCCTTTTTCTGTGCTGCTGGACCTGGCTTGCTGCTGTTGGTGAAGGGGTTTTGCAGCTACACCGAGGGTATCGATGCATGCGTTGCTTGTGATGGCGTTGTCAGGTTTTTGCTGGGTAACTGCGGTCTCAGAGAGCGGGCTGGGAATATTCCCTTCTCTGCTGTTTGTTGAAAGCGTTTGTGAAGGATTGGCGTTAATTCTTCTTTCAATGTTTGGCAGAGTTCCCTAGCACAAACCTCTGGTCCTTTTTTCCCCCATGGGAAGCTCTACATTACGAAGGCAATCTCTGTATTTGCTATGGGTGTAGTCGTAATCTCCACTTCTTGAATCAGTTTCAGTAGATTTTGTTTCTAGGAATCCGTCCTCTTTATCTGAGTTGTCTAATTAGTTAGCACACAATTAATCATAGTATTACCTTATAATAATTCTGCTGTTATTTTCTGAAAGATCAGCAGTGATATCCTCTGTTTCATTGCTCATTTTGGTAACTAGAGTCTTTTCCCTTTCTCAGCTTTGCTAAGTATGATTTTTGCTGTTTTTTTTTTTTTTTTTTACCAGGAATTGAACCCAGGGGCACTGAGCCTCTGAGCCACCTCCCCAGCCTGTTTTAGAAATTCTGAGACAGGGTCTCCCTCAGTTGCTGAGGCTGGCTTTGAACTTGCCATCCTCCTGCCTCAGCCTCCTGGGTTGCTGGGATTCCAGGCGTCCACCACTGTGCCTGGCTCTGTTGGTTTTTCAAGGAGCCAACCCTTGGTGCCAGGGCCTTCACTGGTGCATTCCCATTATGATCCACGTGTCTGTCTATCTGCCTTCCTGCTTCAGTTTCTGTGCCTGCTTTTCTGTTTCCTGGGGCGCGGTAGCTGTGGCTGACCCTTCCCCCCCAGGCGCTCTCCTCCATGAACTCGCGGTGGGCCGTGCTCTTGCTGAGCCACAGGCGTGGGCTTGCTGTGTTCTCGATGTCGTTCAAGTGCTTCCCTTCTTACTTTGTCAGTTTTAGGAGGGTATTTCAG
This sequence comes from Aplodontia rufa, assembly GCA_004027875.1. Taxonomy (NCBI): domain Eukaryota; kingdom Metazoa; phylum Chordata; class Mammalia; order Rodentia; family Aplodontiidae; genus Aplodontia; species Aplodontia rufa. The sequence goes on from PVKS010031776.1 coordinate 14,926, forward strand.
GAGCTCCCTTCTACTATGGTGTGTAACTTAGCTCCACTTCACTGGAGACCATACTCTACGCTCTGACCTCGAAAGACTGGGACACACAGCTGGCCTCCACCTCTGTCCCTTGAAGACTAGGGACCTGCCACTGGCCTCCACCCACATCCCTTAAAGACTGGGGACACACAGCTGGCCTCCACCTCTGTCCCTTGAAGACTAGGGACCTGCCACTGGCCTCCACCCACATCCCTTAAAGACTGGGGTCACACAGCTGGCCTCCACCTCTGTCCCTTGAAGACTAGGGACCTGCCACTGGCCTCCACCCACATCCCTTAAAGACTGGGGACACACAGCTGGTCTCTACCTCTGTCCCTTGAAGACTGGGGACCAAAGCTGGCCTCCACCTCTGACCCTTGAAGACTGGGGACCTGCAGGTGGCCCTGCAACGCCCAGCGCGGGATCCATGGACCGCCCGGCCGGGCTGTGGCCTCTAGCTGTGTCCAGTGCCTGCTGAATGGTAAGTGCTCATGGGAACACTCTGGTCTACTTCCTGATCTCCCCAGAAGCTGGACCCCTGGAATCAGGATGCTTCCTAGAGCTGGCGTCCGGTCCTGGAGGCTCTGTGTCTTGCTCCTTTATGCTTATTCGTGTTCACACACAGTAGTTAGGATTTTGGGGTCTGCTCCTGCTCCTGGGCTAGGACGCCAGGGGTGCTGGAGCACCCCTCCTGGAGCACAGCTGGGTCTGCAGCTCCAGCTGCAGCAGCACTGGGGCTGTGCCAGGCCTTTCTTCGAGCAGGTGAGGGGCTGTTTCTGCACAGAGGAAGGCTGCTGGGCTGGGGTGGGCGTGTGGCAGGGTGGGTGCCCCTGGTGGCCTTATTTCTGCAGGAGCTGAGGAGCCACCCTGGGGTTTCCTGAGGCTCCCCCGAGGGGTCTTCACCCCAGGCTGAGGCGAGGCCACCCTGGGCTCTGCTCCCCTGGCTGAGCAAGGCACCAGCCGCCTGTAGGACTCAGCTGGGAATGTGACTTCGCGCTTGTAATCCTGTCACCTCCAGGCAAGCAGGAGGACCTGCAGCCAGGTCTGTGCCCACTAGTGCCTCTACCCTGGGCCTCGCCCTCCAAGGGAGGCGTGGCACACAGGCCGCAGTGCATGGAGGGCTGCTTGTGGAGCAGGCCCCAGGGCCCAGGATTGCTGCTCGCTGGTGAAGGTGCCCCACCACCTGGGTCCCAGAACAGTCCTGCAGCTGCTGTCAGTGCAGCTCAGGCACAAGGTGAGTAGGACCACCAGGCTGTCACCTGTCCTGCCCTGCTCTGTGGGTCTGTGGAGTGTTAAAGCACAGGGTTGAGGACTCTGCATCCCTGTGTGGCTCCTGTGGCCTCTCCTCCTGGCCACCTCAGTGCCATGCTGGCCACTGAGAGGAGAAGGAGCCCACCACAGGCAGTGACACGTTCTCTGGGTTACAGGTGGCCTTCCAAGTGTTAATCCCAGGGCTCACTTCAGAACCCAAGCCTGTGTCACCAACCCTGAGATGGCTGTGTGATAACCAGTAGGCAGAGCAAGAAACGGTGGCCATCTCCCCCCTGGCCAGGGTGCCATGTTTCCTAGAAGTGCCCCTCTCAACTCACGGACACTGTAGAACTCAGCTGTGACTGCCCTCCCTCCTGTTGCTGGGGTGAGCTGACCCTGGGGGGCATTGTCCCATCCCCATGACCCTGGCTCTGTGGCATCCACCCTCTGCCATCACAGCCATGCTGTCCTTGGAGCCAGAGGTCCCAGGGATTGGCACACTGGCACATCCTGAGCTGCGAGGTCCTCGCACTCTTGAGATGCAAAGGGCTTTGTGCCAGCCAGGAGCCAGGCCTGTGGACACAGCCTCCTCCGGGGGAGAACCATGGGTGTCCCCGTCCTGATGCTGCAGGTTTGGGGCCAGGGTGGGACTTTGCTGTCTGCACAGACTGGACCCAGGGACGAGGCCCGGAGCCCGCTGGAGCTGGGCTGCCCACCGGACTCATTTAGTGAGTGTGTCCTCTCTGTGGGGAAGGTGAGGCTCCTGTCACCTGGGTTGCAGTCTGCTGTGGATCACAGAGGTGGGGGGCGAGGGGTAATGCCCTACACCATGGCTCCCACGTGGCTCCCGTGGTTGGCTCAGATTGCCTCCCCTCTAGGAATTAGTGCTCCTCGGACTCTGGCTGCTCAAATTGTACCTGCCCACAGCCCTCCTGCACCCCATGGCCTGTCCAGCGCTGGTGACCCAACCCTGCGGCCTCCCTGGAGGAGCCCTGACCTTGCATCCTGTGTGCCTAGCTCAGCAGTTTCACCTGGGGTTTGCCTCAGACAGAAAAGACTGGGAAGATGACCGCGCTCATCTGGTTTCCACAAGTAATCCAGGCTCGCTTGCTGAAAACCAATGAGGTCGATGCTCAGACTTGAACATCTTTTTAATCAATTTTTATTTAGTTTTTCATGCAGCTTTCCTTACTCCAAGATTTTGTTGTGTACGTGGTGCCTGCCAGGCAAGCGCCGTAACCGCCGAGCCACCGCTCCAGCCTGAACAGTTTTTTAAAATCAATTTTTATTTAGTTTTTCACGTGGCTTTCATTATTTTGACACTTTGCTGTGTACGTGGAGCTGGGGTTTGAACCTGCGTCCTTACGCATGCCAGGCAAGTGCAGCAACCACCAAGCCACCACTCCAGCCCTCATACATTAACTTTTGAGGTAAACTGAAAATGTAGAGTTAGGTTAGATCGTGTTACTCATGGAAGTTCCCAGTCACTTCCAAGCAGGTCAACCCTAAAACACCAGCTAATGCACAGGACCACGTGTTCCCGCCAGCTGCTGGCAAACGGACGGTTGTCCACGTTGCCCACTTCCTGGGTCTTCTTCGCTGAAGACCAAGGTTCCTAAGAGTTAGACTTCTAATTAGTATCTGTAATTTTTTATATGAAAACATCCCCCAAATTAAGATGTGTTTTTGGCAAGAAGAGCTATAAGAAAGACAAAAATAATTTTTAAAAAATTCATGTGGTAAAATAAAAATTTTGTCCTTAAATAAAGTAACTAGATTATTCCATAATAATAACAGTGATAATTACAATAATACAATGATAAAATGTATAGTACAAAACTGAAAGTTAGTTGTGAGAAAAGCTTCTAAAGGGCAAATCTCATAAGCATTGTGTGTAATTCATGGTTGAAATGAAAGTGGGTCTTTCTGAAATTGCACATCAGTTGCGAGAGATTTTAATTTTGATTCTAAAATTGAGTCTGGGCTTCTGGCTCCTCCTGAATTGTCTTCCTCTCCAGTGAGTCGACGCCGTCCCCTTGGCTCTTCCTGGTGTGTCGGTATCTGTGTGACCAGGTGGAGCCACGAGCTGTCACTGTCCCTGCAAGGCGTGCACCCCTGCTCATGGGGCAACTTTCTGGGTCCCTTGTGAACTCCCTTCCTCAGATCTGCTTCCAGGTGGTAGCAGGGGCTCTCCGGTGGGGACAGCCATCAACACGGAGCAGCGGACACCTGTGAGCCCCACCCAGTGATTTCTGCCTTCCCTGTGGTCTTTATTAGGCCTTTGGTTACTTAGCAAGACCAGGGTTTGAGAGTTCCGTTCTTTCACATCCATTTGCTTCTAAACTCTTGTTTTTATTTTATTTTATTTTTAAAGTGAGAGGGACAGTGAGACAGAAAGAGAAAGAGAAAGAGAGAGAGAATCAATTTTGTTTAGTTTTTCATGTGGCTTTCGTTGCTCCAACACTTAGTTGTGTACGTGGTGCTGGGGTTTGAACCCGGGTCCTTGTGCATGCCAGGCAAGTGCCGTAACCACCGAGCCACCGCTCCAGCCCTGCTTCTAACTCTCAATCATCACCCTAGCTAAGCAAGTGTTTTCCTCTGTGGTTTCCAGCTGGCCCCTGGAAGGCCCCAGGGACGGATCTGTGTTTCATGGAGGTGCTTGCTCGCCGGGTTCCATTGTGCGGCAGGCACGGCCAAGCAACGAGGTTCCTCTTCCAGTTGCGTGGTGCAAGTCTGCAGAAGTCTGGTGGCTGGCCTGGCACTCTCTGCTGCGATCCTGCTCGTCTTAATGCCACGTGGCAACTGTGTTAATGGCTGGACTGGCCAGCATGCTAACCTGTATTCCCATCGTCACCTGCAGCTCTGATTCTCCTTCAAAGCCACCACAATTAGATTCCCGAGACTCTGAATATAGGCTTCTCATAACCCCATATCCAATTGTACAGTGCTGTCTTTCCAGAGGGCAGTCCCAGGAGACGAGATCTGTAGCCCGTGGTCCACAGCCTCGTGACCTTGGATGTTGTGAGGGACATGAACATGAAGACCCCTCCAGCCCCTTTGGGGGGTCCCTACCAAGTCCCTCTTGTCAGTCCCTTTGATTCCAAGTTCAACAACGTTGGTGCTTGGATCCTGCCTTGAAAAGCATCCCTCCCATGAGGGGTCCAGCGGGGGACTTAAAGCTGAAGTCCCCAGGGACCAGCGCAGTCAGTGGCTTCCTCCTCTTGTTGGTCTCTGCTGTTTTCCTGGAAAGGCACGCGTCAGCTCACATTCCCAACTATTGCCAGAGAACCGATTGCTGGGTTTGTCACCAAGCCTGGGCCCATGTGGGATGGCACTCACAGGCGTTCCACACGTAGCTGCTGCGTCACAGCGCACCCGCTCCTCTCACGCTCGAGCTTCTGGGACCCATGTTCCTGGTTTCTCCTCAGTGGTACCCAATGTTTTAAAAATAAAGTGGATTAGGATGATGGAAACCATGGCTGGAGAATGGCCTGGCGATTGTCTCCACGGCCGACTGCCCAGCTGAGAGCGGGCAGCCAGCATCTGTCCTGGGTCCCCCAGGTGTTCAGGCGACAGCGCGGCTGCAGACGGCTTGAGTAAGAAGGTGGAGTTGTGAACACCACTCGCCACACGTGGTCAGTGCTTCTAGTGGACACACCCGGCCGCGTGGCTCCAACAAGCCTGCCAGGCTCGTCTGGACTCACAGCTGTCCAGCGGCTCCGTCCAGCTTGAGCACGGCTCACACTGCACCACGCGCGGAGGCTGATGCTTTTGCGCTGTGAACCTTGCGCTCCGTTCCACCGTCCAATCTTTGCAGAGCCAGTGCTTCCCAGAGACTCACATTGGCCCAGAGCCGCGGGGTTGGCCAGACGCACCCTGGTGGTGTTTTCCTTACTTTCCTCCTGGCCCCTTGGGCATTAAGGGCATTCAGATGTGGCCGGGTCCCTGGCATGGACTTGTCAGCCTTCTCCCACCCAGGACTCGTGGACTCAAAGATGGTCGACGTGTGATTACTTCAGGAAGATTCTCATCTGAACAGGGAAGGTGAGAGCTCCTTGTATGAACTGGAGTTATTCCTGTCACATCCCACCAGCTGGAGCCAGGGGCCAGAACCAGTCCCAGGTCCTGGACTCAGCGCTATTGCTACCCAGCAAGCGAGGGCGGAACTGCCGGCTGTGATCTTAAGACTTCTCTACGCAGTGACCGTGGAGCTGCTGGCTCCTGCAAGCACCGGGGCACAGTCCTTCAGAACAGCGCGCACGTTCTCTGCTCTTCTGAAATGTCAGCCTTTCCTTCTCCAGACCCCGGGGCCACCCAGGCCTGTGCCTGTGGTCCCCACGGCAGTGCCTGAACAGTTTCCTCTACTGGAGATTCAGCTCTGCACCTTTGCTTGGCTTTGATGGAGCCGGGCTCCAGCTCCGCATAGGTGCAGCGAATCTGGCTCACAATCCCCGCAGCCGAAGCCAGGTGCCAGTGGAGTGTGCTGGAGAGAGCTCCCTTGTTAATGTGGACACTCACTTTCCTGGAGCATCTTCCAGAGATCCCTGTACAGTGGTCCCTCAGGGCAAGATCCAGGAAAGCAAGGTGGCTCCGAGGCTCTTGATGCCCCTGCCCACCTCACCCCTCCTGCTGGGCCTGGTTGTCTGGAGTGGATCATGTGACGTAGCCCGACCTCAGGCACAAATCGATGAGACTGTGGGCAGTGAGTTCAGGGAAGTGCTGAAGGATGCTCAGCTGGCATGCCCTGGGGGAGGCGCAAACTCAGTGAAGTTCAAGTGCTTCAGTTTAGATGAGACACCCAGAGGAAAACAGCAACGTGACACAGAGGGACCGGCCTGGCATCCTCCCTCCTGTCTCACCTCACTGTCCCCTGGGGAGCCGCAGGTGAGCTCTGTAGTGTCCTTCACTGTGGCGTCCTTAGGCCTCACCCTGAGATGTGGGTAGTCAGAGGACACAGTGTGAGTACATAGCACATGTACCCACAGATGTACACACCATGCACACACACACGGGCACACACACCACACATGCACACACATCACATGTGCACATAGATGCACACACAGATGCACACACATGCATGCACGTAGATGCACATGCAGAGATGCACACAGTGTGCACACATACCACACACTCACACACATGGGCACACTTCACAGATGCACACACATCGCATGCGCGCATAGATGCACACACAGATGCACACACATGCATGCACGTAGATGCACATGCAGAGATGCACACAGTGTGCACACATGCCACACATGCACACACATGGGCACACTTCACAGATACACACGTGGGCCTGAAGATGCACACACAGAGAGGCACACAGAGATGCACACACAGATGCACATGGTGTGCACACATATCACATGCACACATAGATTCGCACACCACACACACGTGTAGGTGCTTGCATGTGCACACTCTGCACAGCCCACAGCAGTGGCACCTGCAGTTGACTTGAGCTGAGGCTCCCATGGACCTTGTCTCCCCAGTCTCTGTGGTTGAGCTACAGGGAGGCAGGGTCAGGGTACAGTGGCCTGCCAGTCTGGTCCAGTCTGGGCCCGTTTGGATGAGAAAACCGGGTGAGATGCAGGAACTCAATGTTTAGTTGCTCTGGGGCCTGGAAGACCTGGCGCCAGGGACCCTACTCCCTCCTGATAGCATTTGGCTATGTCTGAGCACTCATGTCACCCTACTGGCCTCTGTGAGACACAAGCTTGTGACCTTGACACGAGCCCCCTGCAAACAGCACCATGCAGGCCCGTTGGTCCTGCAGCCTCCATCTGTCTTCCTGTCAGCTTCCCCTTGATTAATCACATCAGGAGCCCAGGAACTGCGTCCTTCCCCCCACTGGGCTTGTTGGCTTTGGGCCTAAGTAGACAGTGGCCGGCCCTCCTGACCTCAGCCATTAGTGAAGGAGGCGCCGTGCTGCAGACGGAGCCCTGAGACAGAGGCTTCTTTCCAGCCTCACCTGGTGCTGCACCAACCCTCATGAAATATGAAGCTGGGGGAGTGGTGACAGATGGCTCTCCGAGGGATGCCAAGCAGTGCACACAGGTGAGTGGCGAGTCCCTGTTCTCCCCAAGCCCAAGGGGTGCAGTGGATGTGCAGTGGATGAGGTGACACGAGAAGGCTTAGGGGTGGTTGGGTTATGAGCCTTAACCTAATCAGCGAGTCGATCCTCTGACAGGGATTAGCTGGGTGGTGACTGCAGGCAGGTGGGGCATGGCTGGAGGAGGGGTCCCTGGGGCCAAGCCTTGGGACTATATTTTGTCCTGCTGAGCAGAGCTCAGCTCCCTGCTTCCTGATCACCATGTCCTGAGCCGCTTCCCTTGGCCACACTCTGCCACCGTGGTTCCTGCCTCACCTTGGGCCCTGAGGAATGGAGCCGGCCATTGATGGAATGAGATGAGGCCTCTGAACCTCGGGCCCCAAATCAACTTTTCCTCCTTTGTCCTCGCCAGGTCTTTGGGTCACAGTGGTGATAAAGCTGACTGAAATAGGTTCCCTGAGCTGACAGCTGCAGCTGGTCTAGGGGGACTTGGGAGTGGCGGGTGCCATCTGTCCTGGGCCCAGGCTTTCCTCACTCACCGTCCTCTGTGCTGCACTCGCTCTCCTCCTCCCCCTGCCCCGCTCCTGAGGCTGGCTTCAGAGCAGCAGAGGGTGGGGTCTGCCCTCTTCTCTGACAGATCCTTGGCTTGGCCACTCTGGACAGAGGGGACAGTACAGGGGAAGAAGAGGCGGAGACACCTCCAGGGTTCCCTGGAGATTTTAGGGACACTCATGGCCATGAGTGCAGGAGAGCCTCCCAGTCACCACTTCCTACTGTGGGCATTTGAGCTGCTCCTGCTGTCTGCCTGCTTCTGTCCAAGCAGCTGAGAACTTCCTTGAACCTAAGTCGTGTCCATGCGCAGCTTCTGTTGGAAAAACTTCTAGCACAG
>PVKS010031777.1:0-23166 GCA_004027875.1 Aplodontia rufa
AGGTTCAACATACCCAAATTAATAAATGTAATTCACCACTTAAACAGAATTAAAAATCATAATATCATCTCAATTGATGCAGAAAAGGCCTTTGATAAAATTCAACATCACTTTTTTATGCTCCAAACTCTGGAGAAGATAGGGATCAAGGGAAGATACTTTAACTATGTTAGATCCATTTATGACAGACCCATTACCAACATCATGCTCAATGGAGAAAGACTGAAAGCATTTCCACTGAATTCAGGAATAAGACAAGGTTGTCCACTTTCACCACTCTTGTTCAATATAGTCCTTGAAACCCTTGCCAGAGCTATCAGGCAAGACAAGGAAATCAAAGGAATTCATATAGGAAAAGAGGAAGTTAAGTTGTCTCTATCTGCTGATGACATGATTACCTAGAAGACCCAATAAGCAAAAATAATGATTATGAACAATAACAGATGCTGGAGAGGCTGTGGGAAAAGAGGAACACTGTCACATTGCTGGTAGGCTTGCAAATTGGTTCAGCCACTCTGGAAAGTAGTGTGGAGACCCCTCAAAAAATTATGGCTGGAACCACCTTATGACCCAGCTATCCCATTTCTCAGTATTTTCCCAAAAGAGTTAGAATCAGCATATTATAGAGATACAGCTTCATCAATGCTTATAGCAGCTCAATTTACTATAGCTAGACTATGGAACCAACCCAGATGCCCTTCACTGGACAAGTGGATTCAAAAACTTTGGTACATATATACAATGGAAAATTACTCGGCATTAGAGAAAATGATATTATGGCTTTTGAAGCCAAATGGATAGAGATGGGAAAAATTATGCTAAGTGAAGTATCCCAATCTCAGAGACTCAAGGGCTGAATGTTTTCTCTCATTTGTGGAAGCTAGGTATGGTTAAATAACTTAACCATACCTGAAAACAGTATGGTTAAGTTAATATTAACCTCAACATGTATGAATTTTTACACAAACAGGGGGAACCTTGCCTAGGATACCTGGAGACGTAGGGAGGGGAGCAGGGAGAGGGGACAGATTAGGAAGGATATCTAGGAGACTGGAGGGAGAGAGTATGGGGGAACCAATTCAGAAGGAGATCTCTGACATCCACGAGAAGTCCATTTAACATAGGGGTTCTTTTGGGGGAAACATAGAACCATGGGGAACCCAAGGGGGGAATCATGACATGGCATCATCCTTGGCTAACTATGTAATATGCATTTGTTCTTGATTGTCTGATAATGATTCCCCCTCAATTGTAAGTCCATATTCAACTAATGAAAAAGAATAGGAAGAAAAACAGTTCCATAATAAATAATAGTGGTAAAATTTTAATGTAGTACTAAATATTGTAGACTACCACAATCTTTAGTTGTTTTCTTAATACTTAGCAAAGCAAAGTAGTCTCATCTTCTGACTTTATTTTGTCTTTCCTTTACCCTCCCTAGCTCTGGTGTCCTGAATTGCACCCAAGGAGGTTCATTATGCTGAATTCTGACCACTGACTTCATTTCAGTGACTGCATTATGCTTTCTCTTCCTTTTGTCTTATACCATTATCTTTTTCATCAAAAAGAATGATTTGATTTCAGACAAGTTCAGAAGGAATATTTCAAAGGCAAGAGTAAAGCACTCCTTTTCTGAGTTTATTTGCCTGCTCAAAGTCCCTTTATGTGCTTGAGAAAAAAAAAAATTAAATGCTGGTCAATAATTTTTCCTACCTCACTTTTTTTGCCCTTCTGCAAAAACATGTTCTTAACTATTTTTAAAAATAGAGAAATCAAAATCTCACTATTGAGTTTAAAAGGTTATTTTTCTGGGGAGGGGGTATAGCTGAGAGGTAGAACATTTTGCCTAGCATGCATGGAACTCAGGATGCCATCCCCAGGACAGCAAAAACAACATAGCTATTTCCTTTTATTGCCAATAGAAATGACATAAAAACCAATTAGCATAGTTCCATATAATATACTCTATTGTCTATTCTCTTGTATTTCATAATACATTATCATTTTTTAAAAAAGCTTTTTTTTAATGAACAAAAATAGATAACTCACTGAGAGTCTGTGAATCATTCAAATAAATTAGGTTTTTTGGAACATCAAGAGTAGAGTGACTAAATACATTGATTTTTGTTTTCAATTTGTGTCCTAACCAAGCTCTCTACGAAATCTGAAATTATTTTCAGTTTAGTTTTGGTGACACTGGATTTTCTTTATGCTATTTCTTTTTTCACTAATAATAAATAATTATTTTCTTGACTTGTACATATCAGTTGCAGGTGCATAATGAATTTTTTGTTGTAAACATAGCAATTTTGTCATATTCAATATGCACATATATGTTTTTAAAGACTAATTTGTAGTTTGTGTTTAGCTGAAGATATCCTGAAAATACAGCAGTGCTGATTCTTTGTTATTTTCTCACATCATGATTGATACCTGATTTTTCTTATTTGGACAAATGACCACTTATCTTCAGTTTTCAAGTTCTCAATGGCAACAGACATCTCTGGAAAATCATTTCACTTCCTGAGGACTCTATTTCTTTGTTTGAAAATGAATTTGTTTAGATGACTTCCAAATTCCTGTGGAATTTTCTATTATTATATGTAAGATTCAATGTTATTATCTCTTTCAACTCCAAAGACAGATAATGTGCTGAATTAAAATTGCACAGTGTGGGGCTGGGGTGGTGGCTCAGCAGTTAGGGCACTTGCCTGGCATGCATGAGGTGGTTCAAACCCCAGCACCACGTACACAATGAAGTGTCAGTGTCGGAGCAAAGAAAACTACATGAAAAACTAAATAAAATTGATTCTCTCTCTCTCTCTCTCTCTCTCTTTCTCTCTCTCACTGTTCTCCTCTCTTTCAAAAAATGAGATAAACACAAGGGGCTGGTGCGGTGGCTTGGCAGTTGCAGTGCTTGCCTGGCATGCATGAGTACACAAGTTCAAACCCCAGAACCAGTACACAATGAAGTCTCCAAGGAATGAAAGTCACATGAAAAACTAAATAAAAATTGCTTCTCTCTTTCTCTCTCTCTCTCTCTCTCTCTCTCTCTCTCCCTCATTGTCCCCTTTTTCTTAAAAAATAAAATAAAATAAAATTGCCCAGAGCTATGTAAATTCTTGAATTGAAAGTCATTCTCAATAGTAGAGTAACTGATAAGTTTATACCAAGTACATACTGCTTTTGCTAAGGACAGACTCTTCACTTGGGTCTTTATGTGTCTAGTAGGTAACTAAAAGCAGGATTAAAAATAATTTGGATTCTATGTCTCCAGTTTTCATTCTCTCCTGCAGTCACCTTGGATTTCAGGAATAACAGGTATGATTGCTAAATGTATTGTGATGAGCAGAAACTATCCCCAGATAGCATCAGCTTTCTTATAGCTCTGATCCCTGCTGCTGCCAACCTGGTCTTTCCTTATCAATCCTGAGATAATAATCAGTGAGGCCACAGTTTGATCCAGACTTCTTAATTATACATTCTTTGGCTACCCCCTCCACTATGAAATTTGGGAGTTCATGTTAGTATTCCCAAAAATAGGGCTAAGGACACAGGACCCCTGGCTTTCCAGTTTAGTTATACTATTAAAGTTCCTTTGCTGCCATCAACTCCGATTGGCATCTCAGGATGAGTGGCAGAACCTAGTCTGTTGGGGACCCTGGAGTTGGGGCATTCACCCTAAAACTCTTGCAACAAACTGACCCAGTGGGAGACTGAGTTAAAAGTAGGGCTGAGATTTCCTCAAAGATCGCCCACTGTAGCTGCTTCCCAGGCATAGTTCTAGTGCAGAGGGAAGATGAGGTAGATGAAGGCAAGAAAAGCTAGGGAGGAAAAAAGCCCACTGGCCAGGAAAGCCTTAGAGCCAGTTTATTCACTTCCACTCTTTCACAATGTTTTCTTTGCTATTTAATCATTCTGCTCCCCAATGTCATCATATTTTAGTATCACATTTACTCTCTCCTCAGTACAAAAGAATTCTCTAATGGAACTGTCCATTTAAATGATCTCAGACATCTCCAAAGCTATCTGTAAACTACTGTCAAACTCATGTTCCTTAAATCATTGCTATTTCTTTTGCTCAAGAACCCCTGACTTCCTGATACTAAGATCTTATACTTTCAACTCATTTGAAATACAATTGTCCCACTAGCACAGACAGCCCCTACCTTACAGGAAGATTCTAGTTCTAAATGCAAACTGAAAAATTGGAATTAAGGTTCTATTTCCCCCTAGGGTTAAAATTCTACCTCATGGAACTGGAACACTAGAGCTCATACTTATTTCTGAGAGAAAATATATATGTCTAGCAGTTGAGTTTTCTGTAAATTTGACCACAGACTCTTGCTAGTGTAAGGGAAAATTATCCTGCACTGAACTGGGAGAGAGTTCAGCTGATTTTTAAAGCAACTGGAAAAGAGCAAGAGTCAGATTAAGGTCCCTCTGGGGTATCGTCCCACAGAGGATAACTGAGGATAAAGGGGATAGGATATGTGCAAGAGATTGCAGAGGGTGTTGCTTGTTTCAAGAGCCTGGTGGGCAGTTAAGTTCTGATACAGCATCAGCACTAGAAATGAGATTGTGCATACAGCAGATACTTATTTTAATAATATCAATTAGAAAGGCAAAGTAGATCTGTCATGCAAAAGAAAATTCCTTCTAACCACAGCAGGGATTGACACACTTATAGGAATAGTTCACACTAAGTATGCTTACCAGAGAACTCCAGTGATTTCATTGCTGTCTGGGGCAAGGATTCCATCCTCCAAGGGATAAACTCCCTGAGAATCAGTAGATTATAGGAACCTCATGCTTCTATGTGTGTTTGTTTGTTTTCCTTAACCTGCTATTGGCCTTTTGCTTCTCTTTTATCAATCAATTCATTCTCTCTTACGTCCTTTATATTCAAGCCTTAACTATGTCTCCCAGGGAAAGTCCTCCTGGGACATATATTATGAAATCTCAGCTGTTAACTTGAAAATTGACTTTTAAAGAGGGAGACAGATGATACACGCTTGCATACACACACACACACACACACACACATCATTTAGGGAAGAAAAGGAGAACCTGGAGACTAGAAAGAAAGGATAGAAAGTCACATAGACACATCATATGCCTTTCCCAATGGGTTTGGAAAGGAGTATATAGCAAAATATAATTTCCCATTTAGGTTGAAAGTGAATTGTGACAGAAATCCCTATCTTGTCTGGAAGTTTGAATCACTTTATTGATTCCTGATGGACTTTTGATGGGAATTTCAAAGTAATGTAACGCACTTCATTGTTTACAAGCATTTGAGTGGAGTCTTGAGTGCATTGCAGCTGAATAAACAAACATAATATGTTTTTTAAATATATTGCAATTTCCCCAACCATTAGTTGGTAAAAGCAAATCCTATATACAGAAGAGTTGGTGAGTAGCTTTTTGGGCCTCCAGCTAAAACATCAGAACTTCACCCTTTCCTACTTGCTTCCTCATGTTGGGAAGAGAAAGGGTTGCTTCTATGTCTGTCCTTAGTTTTCCTCCTCATGATTTAACTGTTACCCTGACCCCAAGGTCTGCAGGAAGAGAGAAAAATTGAATAGCTGCCCAGACTTGAGCTATTGTGAAACACCGTTTGTTATCTTCTTGGCACAATATGCTCATTCTCAACACTTCTGCCAAGTTCTCTGAACTATCTCATTGTCCAATACCCACCAAGAAGCCAGCTCTGTCATCCCTCTTTGGTCATACTGTCCTTAATCTCTTAATCCTCAGTGCTTTGCTTTCCTCCATGATCTCCTGCAGCAGAGACCCACCTGACTCACATTTGAGGATGATTCACACTTTGTACTTTCACTTGAATTACCTTCTCCCTCCCCAGGGCTTTTGAACTAGTTCTCCAAGTGGAACAAATTCAGTCCCAAACCAGCACAAGAAACAAAGTTTTTTCATTTTCCCTTCAAAAGCATCTGTTTCTACTACTCTCTTCACTTGATCGCACTCCCCTCTCCCTCATCCACCCACCCTCCCTTATCAACTGAAATGAACTTGTTCTTCTACCATCACCATTACCACCAATGCCAACCCCAAAACAGATTGAAAATGCATAGCTTAAATCTAAGCCATTCCCATTCTTTGCTTTAAGAGGGATTATTCAACTGGTGACTCTATGAATGACCATCTAATATATTAAAATGAGAAGACAGCTCAGTCTTTCAAGAAGTATGTAATAAATGCTTTCTATGTCTTAGATACTATGCTGAAAAGCACTACATGTTGAAAATACCATCATCCTTCATTATGCAAAAAAATCCTCCTCTTTTTGTCAATAATGTGAGGTTACAGAGCTTTAACTATGTATTATTACCAGTATTTAACACAGAAATTATTAAAGCTGGCTAAAATGTGCAGCCCTATCATTTCCTTTAGTCAATCAGACAGCATTTTCCTTAGTTTGAGATAATTCAATCAATAATTAATGTACTATGTTGTGCATATTCACACATTATTTAGAGTTCATACTTTTCTAGGGAGAACAAAGACTTCTTTTAATTTTATGAGATATATACATTTTAAAAAGGGATAGATGTTAAGTCCAAGATTAGCTAATCTATACAAATATATCCACAAGATTACTTCTATATATTGTCTTCCATAGCTAGGCCTTTTTTTATTATTTAAACATTGCAAATGAGATATTTGCTGTGTGGCTTACAGAATTTCTAGTCTCATGAAAAGAAACAAAGCATCATTTGATCTCTGCAGATTCATATCTCTTATTTCTCTGTGAAGAAATGAGAAAAAATAATCAAAACTTAATAGTGATCAGCACTTAAAAGAGAAAAAGAAAATATTCCGCATTGTTTTCCCTTAGTTGTCAACCAATTTTACCTGAATTCCTAGGTTACAATGTGAGAAAATTCCTTGTTCTCTGCTAAGGTCACTCACAAAAGCCATCCTGTATCATATTTTACTCCCTTATTCAATTAAATTATGAGCAACACATACATTTAAGCAAAATTCCAGGAATCAGAAAAGTTGGGTTTTTTTTAAATTTTTTACTACCAGCACTAAAAATGTAATAGCTCCTAGCTGTATGCTACTTCATAGATAGATAATTACAAAAATTATCACTTTGCTTCTACCAAGAGCTGCCTGATATCTTAATACACAGTGAAGTGAAAATTTTTTAATTGTCACTATTTTAAAGGGTGATAATTTAAGTTGCTACCCAGAGGATCATGTGGTCCCATCAGTTGCCAAGATGTGATGCCTGTGTACACCTGAGGATGAACACACAGGTTGTCATGGCAACACTGAAATTCAGGGAACTGATGAAAAGGCTCAAGTGTTGCTATGAATTCCAGGAATGGGAGTCTAATGGTTTTTACTTGCAGCCCTTACTGGTGGCCTGGTTGAAACATGACCAGCAAAGATCAGTCAGGTTTTGGATGGCACCTTCGTTTCTCCTCTCTGCTTCTCTGACCAGCTGAGTTTCTTCTTCACTTCTATCATTGCTATCATCACTTTGAGCATTTGAAAAATATAACTAACAGCATCAAGATGAATTTTGACTTAGTTTATAACAATAGGTAATTTGAGAAAATACATATAAGTTAACCACAAATGTAGTAAAATCTGAAATGTTTTAGGAGCACAGAAATTGATTCCAAAGATTACTTGAAAATTAGTTGGTTGGGGTTGGGAATTTAGCTCAGTGGCAGAGCACTTGCCTAACACGCACAAGGCCCCGAGTTCGACCCTCAGCCCTGAAAAAAAAGAAAATTAGTTGTTCAATTTTCCTCTGAAGAATGGGAAAATAGAGGTGAGACAAATTATTGTATGGCCCTATTTAACACTGAAGAACCATGACCAAAAGAATCTCAGTTGTTGATCTTACCTCTAAGTGAAAGCATGTTCATAACTGAATGTGTGAGGCTGTGAAAAACAAAGGTCTAACTTATCTTTCTCCAAAAACAAAGGAAAGAAGAAAATATTTTGTAGAATTTCAATTAATATGCCACACAGTTTATGTGCCTTATCCAATAATTTTCAACTAGAATATACTTTCCTAGAGCTTCTGGGAGGTGGGTCATATACTTTCTCATTGAATTGTTTTTCAAAATATCTCCAAGGCACAAAGCCCTGAGTGCTGATTGTGAACTTGACACTACTAGATCTGTTCTCAGAAAACATAAAATAAAACAAGATAATCAGACACTCTTACTCCATTAATTCCTGTTGTGTACAAGGCACTTTTAAAAAGTATGCCGTATACCACATAACAAATTTTCAGTCAATGAGAGATCACATCTAGGACAGTGGTCCCAAAAGATTATAATGGAGCTGAAAAATTTCAATGGCCTAGTGACTTCATAGAAGTCAAAATACAGTAATATGCCACATTGCTCACATGTTTGTGGTGATTCTGTAAACAAGCACATCTAGATATATTTGTATACAAGAATACTTACTATTGTGTTAAGACTGCCTGCAATATTCAGTACAGCGCTGTGCTGTGCAGGTTTGCAGTCCAGCAGCCTCAGCTACACCGTGTAGCCATCTGGACCTGCGTAAGTTCACACAATGGTGCTCACACAATGACAAAACTGCTCATGATACCTTTCATAGAGCTCATCCCATCTTTAGTCAACACACTGCTATGTTATGTATTTTATTGCATTGTTGTTGGTGATTTGGGGGAGGAAGAAAAGTGACAAGATGCAGCAAAGGGGAAAACGGGAGCACATAAGCAAAATTGAAGCAGAACATTGCTCAAGAAGCAGCCAGGAGAGGAGCAAAGGAGAGTGGAATAATAAGACCTAGCCGAAGAGTTGAAGGAAATGAGAACAAATAGGTTTTGACCATGTCATAAAAGGCATTAAATGTTTTTAAAAAGGGTGTGATATAATGATATTTGTAACTCCTGAGTCAGTGTGGCAGAGGATTGAAACAAGATTAGAGCCGGGGAGACTTAACAAAAGAAAATGAACAATGCCAGAGCTGACAGGGGTGAAGAGAAGGAAACTTGGCTATATCAATGCCAGTACTAACGCTTTCCGACCAACTGCCTTTCAAACCGGTGTCCTGTTTCATCCACCATGGACTCTCCTCAGGTAGAACTGTATTATCCAGCCCTATTCATAAATGAGGACACTGGGGCCCTGCAAGTTTAAAGAAGGTCACACATCAAAGAGATCTGGAATCATCTGTCTGCTTCCAAAGGCATGCCCATTGAATAACTCTGAAAAGGTCAAAAAGGAAAAAGATGAATGGCTTTAGCAGCAAATCAGTCCTCTCAATCTCTTCTTTCCTATCACAGTATTACTTTTATTAAACATGTTCATTGCAATAGAAAAAGTAATGAATTCCTTGCAAAGCTTTTAATTAATTTCACAGGATAATGGGGAAACCGTGCTATAGTTTAATGCAGATTCATTAACTATAACTATGATATTTTGGTCTTTCAAAGGCTGAGAAAGATTTATAATGTTTCTTCCTAACTTTATCTACTTGTCTTCAGCACCTGATACAGTAGACCAGAAAGACACAATGCATTGCTTCAGCTGAGGTATCAGCTAGGCCAATCTCCTTTCTTACATTTGTGACCTGAGATGCAGCTTATCCATGAAAAAGGAGATGAAATTCATTTCTTCTGACTTCACTGAATCCAGAATAATTTTTATAAATTTTTTATTTTAACAAGAATACTTAGAGGAATAACACTGTAAAGCTGACACTACAAATATGAACAATTTACCAAGTATATTTGCACTCATTATAAGGAATAATTTCTGAAACTTGTTTACCAAAACATTTTGATCTCCCTTAGTTCTCCTTGCTCATGTATTTATAGTTAAAATCAAACACATATGAAAAAAAATAGAAATTTGTCAGCAACTGATTCTCTTGCCTGTGTTTTTATTAATTATCATGTACATAGGAATCTTCTTGCCTCATTAGGTCACACTGGGAATTATCCATAACAGGATGAATTTTGTTGTTGTTCACTTGAGAATGACATGTTTCCTCTCAGAGGATTTCATTGTTCACATAAGTATTACACCAGTGAGACTCTGTTTGGCATGCTGTAAGTGTTATACTTTGCAGTAGGTGTCATGAAAGGGAGCAAATGGAAGAGCCTCACTTTCCCCCTATGAAGCCAACATAACTGTCCTAGAAACACAGGCCAAAGCTTCACCAAATATTTTTAATCAGGATCCAGTAGTGAAATTTATCAATCAGTGGAATTCTAATATTATCAGATTTCAGAGAGTGCCAAATTACCAAACAAGTGAAAAAGTGTTTAAAACTAGGTTTATTCATTCTTCCAGCAGAGGATACACCTTTTTTAAAAAATTTTATTTATTTAGTTAATTAGTTAGTTAGTTAGTTATTTCCTTACTGGGGATTGAAGCCAGAGTTTCACTATCTCTGAGCTACATCCCCAGCCCTTTTTAATTTTTTTGTCTTTAGACAGGATCTTGCTAAGTCACCAAGGCTGGAACTTGCAATCCTCCTGCTTCAGTCTCCCTAGTCACTAGGATTACAGGTGAGTACCACTGTTCCCAACTGGAGGATACCCCCTTAGTTGCAGCTTTAATAACCAATTGTTTTGTGTCCCTTCTTGGTCGCCAGGAGGATTCAGTCAGTCACTGCCACCCAGAATCTAGAACAGCAACTCCAAGAGGCAGTGGAGGCATCTGCTGCTTCCCTGGCCTCCCTACAAGGACAAATAACATTTGTCACCCAAGTTTCCTTATAGAATCTCCAAATACTAGATCTCCCGACGATGAACAAAGGCTGCTACATCAATGAAACTGGGCTGATGGAGAAGAACATCAGAACTCTCAGACATCTGAATGAGAGGCTTAAGCAGCAATAATCAAATGACCTTTGACCAGAATGGCTAAACTCCACTCTTGTCACCTGACTGACTTCCACTCTTACTCCCATATTAGTGATAAGACTCCTTCTAATGACTGCTGCCTGTCTCCTGAGGTTCTCCTGAAACCACAAAAGCGAGGTAACTGAAGTATTATACAACCAAAGGCTCTTGCACCCTTACAGCCACCTCCCCACCAAACCAACACCTGAACCTTCCCCTCCCCACGATGCCCCATAAACAGCAAGAAGTAGTCAGATGGAAATCTACGCCCTAAATCACCAAAACGGTCGGGATGTTAGGTTTCTCCACAGCTGCTGGCTGGTGGCATGGCCTCAGACACGAGGCCATGGCAGCTGGCTAGGGGCAGGGTGTTGGGCAGCTTGCCTGTGAAAACAACAGCCAATCAAGGTGCTGACAGACAAGCTCCAATAGATATAAGCAATTTTCCTGCACACCACTTCCCCTGCCCGCCGTCATTTCCCATGTCTGCCCTCATTATGGTGGTTCAGGTGAATTTGGCTCAGGAGCAACAAATCCCAATAAATATCTGTGCCTGAATTTACACCTGTGCATTCTGATTTTTCTTATTTTTTTATAATAGTACCATTTATTTGTGGGCAACAAGCCATTGTAGGGATGCTATCAAAGTGTGGACCCCAGACTGGCTGCTGTCTGGAACTATTAATAGGCTGATACTATATAAGGATTTTGCACTGGAAAATAAATAAAAGTGTCACTAAGTACATTTTTTAATTCAGCAGGCATTATATGTATTAGGGGAGAGACAGGACTTTCTCAATGAAAGTAGCAGTGCATTGATGTATATTCCAGAGAAAGCCATCTGCTTTTTGACTGGAATTCAGAGACTTCCTTTCTGGTGTAGTCCTTCTTCTCTTCCCAGATGCAGGTGTGGGAGCTACAGGCAGTGCTGATGCTAGAAAGCTGATGAGTTTCCAAATGATTCATTTTCTTGGCTAAAATGTATGTGATACTATAGTTAATATTTTAGGTAAGCATTATACATTATGATCTGGAGAACATACCTGTAGTTTTCCTCAGACTGAATCTGACATTTGACTCTAAATTTTATTTAGTTATTTGTTATTGACTGCATATTCATGGTTTCCAAGCTTGGGATTAACATTTAAAAGGTACGAGTAAAGAGGGCTCAAGGTAGAGTGCTTACCTGGCATACATGAGGACCCAGCACCACATACCTAATTTGAAAAATAAAACAAAAACTAATTCTTTCTCTCTTTCTCTCTCTCTAAGAAAAAAAAAGATATAAGTAAAGAAAAGGACAATTTGTTTTCATACTTTCTATGAATTTCAATTTTAATAAAAATCAGCTTTTTAAAAAACTATCTTGGAAAAACAATATTTTTTTATTACCAAAATGTTCTGCAATGCTCTACATTGTCACCAAATACTAATTAGCTACAACAGAAATACAACATTTTAACAATCCTTGCCAAATGTATTGTATGTGCAAGGCCATCCCTTGAGTCTCAAACATATTTAAGTTTATTTTGTTTTTCTTTTCAAGGAACAATTTAAAAGCTGGAGTCAACGTAGAATGTAAACATTTTGCTTTCACATCAATTTCAAAGACAAAAGTGGTAGTTTAATGGAGTGTGAGAAATAGTTTCAGTTTTAAAAAAGACCTTTATTTTCAGTTTGGAAACCTTTTCTCTTAAGAAAAAAAATACAATGTAAGAAAAAAAATTAGACTCATTTTTTTTCTTATTT
Source organism: Aplodontia rufa (assembly GCA_004027875.1). Classification (NCBI taxonomy): domain Eukaryota; kingdom Metazoa; phylum Chordata; class Mammalia; order Rodentia; family Aplodontiidae; genus Aplodontia; species Aplodontia rufa. The sequence continues at coordinate 12,623 of PVKS010031777.1, forward strand.
CTTTAAAGACTATTTTGTTCTTATGTTTTATAGACTCTTCTAGATCAATCAACCATCTCAAAAGACTATAAAAATGAACCAAGCAAAGGCATCACTGTCCTTTCCTTTGTAGCTTTGGAGGTAAATTTAGTTTTCCTCAACAAGGCATGGAACTGAAAATTCATGATTCTTTCTTGTAGATCATCTCATCCTTCCAATCAGATGATAAATGGCTTGAAAGCCAAAGTGTTATTAATAAGAGAGTATTATATGCCATCTCCTAAAAATGTAAACTTTTGAAACAGTAGTTCATGTAGTGGGTTGCAGACTATTGAGGAAATGAGTTACACAGATTCTAGAAGATTCTTAATATCAACTAAAGTAATTGAGTACATATTTATGCACATTCACACAGTGACTATGTAAACCAATAGCTAAAGCATCTGTTAATGGTAGAAAATTAGCAATATTGTTTGAAGATAATACTTTGTGGGAAATTCCTTTGATTAGCAGCTGTTGCAAATTATTTTTTGCATTGCATGTTGAGTTGCTTTCAGCATCTTTTTAAAAAATCTCAAAGACGAGCTTTTAATTGAGCAAAAAAATTTTAATAAGTTCACACATAGATCTAGGTGGTTCTGCATATACAACTTTTAAAATGTATAATGTTTGAAAAGACACATAATCAGCATTTCCAGAGGCAAAATATTACTGCTCTATTCAACTTTCATGAAGACTTATTCATTAATTTTTATTTTTATAAAGATTGTGATTTTTGTGACAAATAAGAATACTGCCAAGTCCTAGATAATGGATACTTTCTTTTGCATTTTTCTAAAAGATTTTATAGTTTTATATTTTTAATTTAAATCCAGAATCCATTTTGAGTTAATTTTTATATAAAGTGTGAGATTTAGAGTCACTTCATTTCCCCCCCTAGGGATATCTAATTATTCTAGCTCTATCTCTTCACCACTAAATTTTTCAGCATCTTTGCAAATCGTTAGTTGGATATTTCTATGAGTCTATTTTCAAATTATTCTTTTCTCGTCCATTGATCTTTTTGTCTATTTTTCTACCAATTTCACACTGTCTTGATTATTGTAGTGATATGGTAAGAATTGATAGTGGGGGATTCGGTTTTAAGATGGTGACCAACAGGACTGATTGAAAAATCTCTCCGTGAATGAGGGATGCCAATGGTAGGAGAAGAACCTTTTTCTGTGAGGTGGGTGAACAGCAAAATTTCTCCCTAAACTCATTAGTATTCAAGTAAGGAAATTTAGAAGTGCAGAGGCCTGGTCAAACTTAGCATACAAGAAAATCCAAACAAAAATCTTCCAGCTCTGGCCACCCAGCTGGTGGGCTGCTGAACTGGCCCAGAGGGAACAGAGAATGCACACAAATAAAATGTGTCAGCCTGGACCTGTGAGCTCTGACAGAAGGGCCCAGGAAGCCTCAGTACCTGGGTGCCGGGCCCTGTGGCAGCAGGAACCAAGGGACTGCATTAATGCACGCAACTTAGACTCCCCTGAATCTGGCTGCAGAGAAACGCAGTAAATGAAAACCATCTTGACCCCACCCAGTGGGTGGTCCAAGCATCCACTTCAAGAGCAGGGAGCCCAGTTTGAAACAGTGAGCTCAGAGCACAGGTCAAGTGGCAGCTTCAGCTCCCCAGTGTTCTGATTGTCTGCCCTGGGGGCTGTCTTGGTCTGGGGTACCCTCCCTACTGGGCCTGGGGCTCACATTTAGATACTCCCCCACAACACACACTGCAGGCAGAGTTTGTGATCAGAATTCTGCCTCACAAGACCTAAACAGGCTGGGCCCAGTTGGACTGCAGGTCCTGCAACTTGGGAGTACAGATAACACCTGAACCTCTCAGGCTGGGCAGAGACTAGCATCACCCTCAGAGACCTATGAACAGAAGGGAAAGCATGGGACCAGTGCTTTCATCTACTTTCAGACCCTGAGTCCTGTGATCAGAAGTGGTCCCACAAGACCTGGGCACTCCAAGTGGGACTGGGCATTCATGCCCCCTTGTGCTTGCATTTGAGACCTCCATGGATGCAGGTATGGCTGGGCTGGTGTCTCCTTCCCACCGCCCCCCCATACATTTTTGGGGCTGAGACTACCCCATACATCATCTCTTGGGGCAAGTGGGGACCTGAAGATGCTCAAGAGTGGGGTGATAAGTGTCCCAGGAGAGCTCAGTTCAGGCCAGCCACTCTCCTTGGAGCAGTGAGTCCCTTATAGCTATGCCAGGATTCACAAGATTCCCAGCAGCTCCTGGGTCCCCAACTGAAGTGGGACAAGAGTGTGGGAAGGCAGACATTAAACTGCCCAGGGATTCAACCTGGGTGGCCTTAGAGACTGTTCTCTCAGGAAGCAGGGATGGTGAATGTTTGCAACCCTTCTACAGGAGAAAATTTTGGGAGGCTTCCTGGGAATCTGACTCTCAGCTGAGATCACCAAACCTCAGTCCCTCCAGCAAACTCAACTGGGAAGTGACTCCACCTAGAAGTCAGATATGGACACATACTTCCAGTGTATATTTTGACCTCAGTGGTAATAATTCATAACCTTCCAAACTCTTTCTTTCTTTTCTTTTTGTTCTTGGAAATGGTATTCCTAGGTGTGTGTATTTTGATTTTTTTCTGTCACTGTGTTTTTTTCTCATCTGTCTGTACTGTGTACGCATTTCTGGGGTTTGATCTGTGGCTTGTACTGTGTACCCATTTCTAGAGTTTGATCTGTGGCTATCTGTGATCTTGCAAAATAGTTCTTAGTCTCTTCAGGCTGAGGAGATCCCAGTCTCTACTACCTTCCTCCACCCTTTACTCTGTCAGTTCCTAAACTGTATTCTGATCTCTCTCATCCTCCCTCAAAGTCATTACCTCACTTTCTTCCCATTTCTATCTTTTCCTTATTTTTATCAGAATAGCCTACATCATCTCCAATATCTCGTAGCTCTCTATCCAAATTCACAAGTTCCACACTACCTTCCTATTTCATTCCCTTTGCTCTCTAGACTTTTTTCCTTGCTGACAGAGGTACTGATAAACAGAAATGAAGGCTGTACTTGAAAACAGGTGTTTGCTTGCTAACCAAGTGTAGTCTGAGATCTCTTGTGGAAGAAAACTGCTCATCTGTTTGCTCTTGTAGGTGCTAATAAACACTGTAACAGCTTCAGTTGGCACTGTCTGTTGGCTACACATATTGACTCCTACCCCCTGTCTACTGAGGTATTGGAAATCATAAAGGTCCATAATAATTCACAGATTGGGGAACCAGTCATTGAACTGTACTACCCTGTTTGTACCCCAGCCTAACTAAGGAAAGAGATAAAATATTCTAATCCCATCAACAAAGCTTCCAAAACAATTACTCAGTGACAGTCCTCAAGCCCTACTCCCTCAAACTGAACATGAGGAAAAAGGGAAACAATCTTCTACCTCATTCCACAGCTCCCCATTCAAGGAGTCCATGGCCAGGGTCCTAGATGAAAACCTAGAAAAATGTATCAATAATCTGATTAGTAATTCAATCAAAGAATTAAAAGATTTAAGAAAGAGATAAGAGAGTAATTTCAGAAAATAAGAGACCACATCTATAAAGAGCTAGACATTCTGAAAATTGAAAAACACTGTCAACCAAATCAAAGGCTCATTGGAAGATACTAATACTAGAGTAAACTCAGTAGAAAATAGAACCTCAGCTTTTGAAGAATGAACATCAGACAATGAAGACAGGCAGAGCAACACTGAGTTCAAAGAGGATAGGCAAGAAAAGAAGCTTATTGAGCTTGATCAGAACTTCCAAGTAGTATTTGTCAAGATGAGAAGAAATAACATAAGAGTAACTTGAATTGAAGAAAACATTGAACAGCAAACAAGGGGCATTAAGAATCTTTTAAGTGGGGATTAAGCTCAGTGGCAGAGCACTTGCCTAGCATGCGCACAGCCCCGAGTTCGGTCCTCAGCCCTAAAAAAAAAAAAAATCTTCTAAATGAGATTGCCAATGAATTTTTCCCATAGCGTAGCAGAATTTATCCAGAAAATCAAATTCAAGACACCATAGGACACCAAACATACCTAACCATATGAGAAACTCACCAAAATACACATCTTATATAAAATGAATAACAGAGAAATTAAAGAGAATCATAAAAACAGCTAAGGAAAAGCTCCAAATCACATTCACTGTTTTTTCCCCTTTGTCAAATATCAGATGGTTAAAGATTTGAGGGTTTGTCTCAGTATCTTCTATTCTATTACATTGGTCTTCATTTCTGTTTTGATACCAATACCACACTGCTTTTGTTACACTAGCCCTATACTATAATTTCAGGTCAGGTATTGTGACACCTCATGCTTCCTCTTTCCTGCTTAGCAGTGTTTTGGCTATTCTGGGCCTTCTGTTATTCCAAATGAATTTGAGAATTGCTTTTTCTATCTCCTTGAAGAACGTCGTTGGTATCTTGATGGGGATTGCATTGAATCTATATAGAGTTTTCCATAGAATGGCCATTTTGATTATGTATATTATATTGATTTTGCATAACCAAGAACATGGAATGTTTTTCCATCTACTCAAGTCTTCAGCAATTTTTTTTAAAGTTTAATAGTTTCCATTGTAGAGGTCTTCTATATTCTTTGTTAGATTAATGCTCAAGTATTTTATTCTTTTTGAGGCTATTGTGAATGGGACAGATTTCCTGATTTTTTTCTTTAGTAGAATTGTTGCTGGAGTATCAGAAAGCCATTGATTAGTGAGTGTTGATCTTACAACCAGCCACTTTGATGAATTCATTTATAAGTTCTAGAAGTCTTCTGGTCAAGCTTATTGGGTCTTCTAGGTATAGTATCATGTCATCAGCAAATAGAGACAGCTTGACTTCCTCTTTTCCTATCTGAATTCCTTTGATTTCTTTCTCTTGTCTGATAGCTCAGGCTAGGGTTTCAAGGACTATATTGAATGAGAGTAGTGAAAGCGGACATTGTTGTGCTGTTCCTAAATTCAGTGGAAATGCTTTCAGTCTTTCTCCATTAAGCATAATGCTGGCTATGGGTTTGTCATAAATGGCTCTTACATAATTAAAGTATCTTCCTTTGATCCCTATCTTCTCCAGAGTTTTGAGCATAAATGGGTGTTGAATTTTATCAAAGGCCTTTTCTGCATCAATTGAGATGTTCATATGATTTTTATTTTTAATTCTGTTTAATGTGTGAATTACATTTATTGATTTGTGTGTGTTGAACCAGCCTTGCATCCCTGGAATGAAGACCACTTGATCATGATGTATCATCTTTTTTATGTATTTTTTAACCCGGATAGCTAAAATTTTATTAGGAATTTTTGAGTCTATGTTCATCAGTGAAATTGGTCTGTATTTTTCTTTTCTTGATGTGTCTTTGTTGGATTTTGGTATCAGGGTCATATTTACTTCAAAAAAGTATTTTGGAGGGCTCTAACCCTTTCAATTTTTTGGAAAAGCTTACAAAAGAGTGGTGTTAATTCTTCTGTAAAGGTCTGGTAAAACTCTGATGAGAATCCATCAGGTCCTGGACTTTTCTTTTCTTTATTATTGGTTTTTCAATTTAACTACCTGAGATTGGTTGGTTTAGAATTTCAATGTCCTCCCATGTTAATTTGGGAATGCTGTATGTGGCAAGATATTTATCCATTTCTTCCAGATTATCAAACTTGGAAGACTATATCTTTTCAAAATAAGTTCTAATAATCTTCTGGATTTTGGTTGAGTCAGTGGTGATATCCCCATTTTTGTCTTTGATTTTGTTGATTTGCTTCATTTCATTCTTCCTTTTGGTGAGGTTGGCAAGGTATCTTTCCATCTTAATTATTTTTTCAAAGAACCAACTCTTTATTTTATTGATACTTTGTATTGTTTTGTTGTTGTTGTTGATGTTCTCAATTTCATCAATTTCAACTCTGATCTTAATTACTTCCTGTCTTCTATTAGGTTAAGGATTGGTTTGTTCCTTTTTTTAGAGATTTAAGTTGGAGCATAAGTGTATTTATTTGAGCTGTTTCCTGATTTTTGATGAATGCATTCAGTGTTATAAATTTACCTCTTAAGAATGCTTTCATACTATCCCAGAGATTTTGATATGTTGTTTCATCTTTCTTATTCATTTCCAAGAATTTCTTGATTTCTGTTCTCATTACCTTTTTTATCCATTCTTCATTTAAGAGGATGTTATTCAATTTCCAAGTTTTAGAGTAGTTTGTGGTGCTTTTCTTGCTGATATTTGCTAAGTTCATACCATTGTGGTCTGAGATGATATATGGGATTATATAAACTTTGAAGTTACTAATCAAACATGATGGCTATGAACCACAATCACATAACCATGCTAATACTGGATGTGAATGGTTTCAACACACAAATCAAAACACACAAATTAGGGGCTGGAGCAGTGGTTCAGCAGTTATGCTGCTTGTCTGGCATGTGCAAGTCACTAGTTCAAACCCCAGCATCACATACACAATGAAGTGTCCCAGCAATGAAAGTCACATTAAAAACTAAATAAAAATTGCTTCTCTCTTTCTTTCTCTCTCTCTCTCTCCCTCTCTCTTGCTGTCCCCTCTTTAAAAAGAAAAAAAAAAGACACAGATTAGCAGATTGGATCTGAAAGCAAAATTCAGCAATATGCTGCTTACAGGAGACCCATCTTATAGCCGAAGACATCCACAGATTAATGGTGACAGGATGGAAAAAATTTACCAGGCTTACAGTGCAAGAAAGTAAGCTGGTGTTGGGATCCTTATATCTGACAAAGTATATTTCAACCATAAACTAATTAGAAGAGATAAAGAAGGCCACTACTCATAGTAAAAAGGAAGATTTAACCATAGTAAATCTGTGTGCTCCAACCACAAATATTCCCAAGAATGTGGGAAGAATATTCCAGGACACAGAACCACTTAAGAACCTCAACAAAATAATGGTGGGAGACTTTAATATCCTTGTATCACCAATAGACAGATCATCAAAGCAAAAAATAAATAAATGAAGAGATCTCCAGCGTAAATCAAATGGACTTAATACACATCTATAGAATATTCCACCCAAATAAGCTAAGTTTACTTTTCTCTCAGCACCACATGGATTCTTCTCCAAAACAGATCATATTCTAGGTAACAAAAGAAATGTCAGTAAATATTAAAAAGTAGATATTATCCCATGTGTCCTATCAGACCATGATGTCATGATCCTAGCAATTAACATAAAAAATTATAACAGAAAAATACATATATACATACATATTGAATAATCCCAATTAAATGAAGAATGAATCCAAAAAAGACATGACAGCAGAAATCAAGAAATTTTTGGAAGAGAATGAGAATGAAAACAACATATTAAAACCTCTGGGACAGCATGAGAGCATTCTTAAGGGGAAAATTTATAGCACTCAATGCCTACATTAAAAATCAGGAGAGATCCTGAAAAAAATAAGCTTATGCTCCACCTCAAATCCCTACAAAAGGAAGGATAATCTATTCCCAAATCCAAGAGAAGGGAGGAAATAATCAAGATCAAAACTGAAATCAAAGACATCATGAACAAATAATAATAATAATAAACAATAAAAAGAACTAACAAACAATGAGCTTGTTCTCCCCAAAACTAAATAAAAATGACTGACCTTTAGCCAATCTCAATAAAAGACACAGGGAAATGAAGCATACCACCAAAGTCATCAACGAAAAGGGAGCAATACAACTGTCCCAACAGAAATCAAACAGATTATCAGAACATATTTTGAAAAACTATACTCCTCTAAATTAGATAATGTAGGAGACATGGACAAATTTCTAGACATGTACAACATCCCCAAATTGATGCAGAATGATATTGAAAGCCTAAGCAGCCCAAAAACAGGAACTGAAATCCACATAGCAGTTAAAAGCCTTCCAAAGAAGAATAGGCCAGGACCTAAAGGATTCTGCACTGAGTTTTACCACACCTATAGGAGGAGCTAACACCTCTCCTTATTAAGCTATTCCAAGAAGTTTAAAAAGAGGGAACTCTCCCAAATGCTTTTTTTGTTTTTTAATAGAGAGGACAGTGAGAGACAGAAAATAAAGAATCAATTTTGTTTCTTTTCTCATGTGGCTTTCTTTGCTTCAACACTTCCTTGCATGCATGATGCTGGGGTACAAATCTGCATCCTTTGCATCCCAGGCAGCACTGTAATCACTGAGCCACTGCTCCAGCCTCCCAAATAGTCTTTATGAGGCAACCATAACCCTAATACCAAAACCCAACAGAGACACATCAAAAAAAGAAAACTACAGACCAATATCCCTGATGAACATAGACACAAAAATCCTTAATAAAGTTCTAGTAATCTGCATATAAAAACACATTAAGAAGATAATTCATCACAATCAAGTGGACTTCATTCCATGGATGCAAGACTGGTGCAACACATGCAAGTCAATAAATGTGATTCATCATTTAAACAAAATTAAGGACAAAAACCATATGATCCTTTCAATTGATGCAGAAAAAGCCTTCAATATAATCCAGCTCCCATTTATGCTCAAAACTCTGGACAAGTTAGGGATCAAAAGAATTTATCTTAACTATGTAAAGGCCATATATGAAAAATTGAAACTATCCCTTTCTGCTGATGACATGATCCTATATCTGTAAGACTCAGAAAACTGCTTGAGCTTATAAAAAGATTTAGCAAAATGGCAGGCTACACAATCAATACCCATTAGTCAATAGTTTTCCTATTCACTAACAATAATTGGGCAGAAGAAGAAATAAGGAAACTGATCTCATTCACAATATCCTTAGTGGTAATTAATCTAATAAGGGAAGCAAATGACCTCTACAACGAAAATTATCAACCACTGAAGAAAGAAATTGAAGAAGATCTGAATATATGGCAAGATGTTCCATGTTCTTGGTTAGGCAGAATTAATATAATTAAAATAACCATTCTGCAGAAAACACTATACAGTTTCAATGCAATCTCCCATCAAGATACCAATGTCGCACCTCGGGCATCCCTGAGGGCGGGCGGGATGGCTCAGACCAGTCAAACTGTCCCCTGGAGCCGAGCAGGAGGGTGAATGCAGCGACAGGGCTCTCCCTGGACTCCCTTTGGTGGGAGACCCCTCCGCTCGGCCAGGGAAATGAGTCAATAACGCGGAGTTGGTGGCAGCTCAAATTCCGTTTATTACCAAGGCACACGGGTTTTTATAGGGAGGGGAGACAGCCAAGGAACCAATAGTAGAATGACAGGTTGGCCTGTCCTGTCCAACGAGGAATGGCCTCGTCAACTTCGTCAACTATCACTATCAGGAAAGGCAGTTTTGAGGGTTAGAGAAGAGGAAGAGGAAGCAGGCATCAGGTTCGTGCCCTTTGTGCTAGGCACGTGAAATTGGAGCGAAGAAGAAGTGTCATGGTGTCCAGTTCAGCGTTCGGCTTCAGTACAGTGCCCCACATACCAATGTCATTCTTTACAGGTATCAAAAAAGCAATTCTCAAATTAATTTGGAATAACAATAAACCCAGAATAGTCAAAATATTACTAAGCAAGAAACATGAAACAGGTGGTTTCACAATATCAGATCTAAAATTATACTATAGAGCTGTAGTAACAAAAATAGCATGATATTGGTATCAAAATAGGAATGAAGACCAGTGAAATAAAATACAAGACTCTGATTCCAACCCATAAATCTGAATTTGACAAAGAGGGTCAACATATAACATAGAGAGGAGAACCTATTCAATAAATGGTGCTGAACAAACTGGACAGCCACTTGCAGAAAGTTGAAATTAGATCCTTATCTCTCACCTTGCACAAAAATTAAATCTAAATGGATCAAGGGACTAGAAATTAAAGCAGATGTATGCAAACACTAGAAGAGAAATTAGGAGCAACACTCCACCATATGGGAGTAGGCAATGACTTTCTCAACAAGACTCCCAAAGCAAAACAATTAAAATTAAAAATCAATGAGTGGGAATCCATTAAACTAAAAGCTTTTGCTCAGCCAAAAAACTTGTCAAAATGGTCAAGAAAGAACCTACAGAATGGGAAATCATCATGGCCTGTGATTCCCCTATCAGGGGTTAATATTCAAAATTTAAAAAGAACTAAAAAAATCTAACATCAAAAGCACAAATAATCCAATCAATAAATGGGTCAGAGATATAAACAGAAACTTCTCAACAGAGAAAATAGAACAAGCCAATGAATACATGTGAATGTGTTCTAAATCACTAGTAATCAGAGAAATGCAAATCAAAACTACATTAAGATTTCACCTCTCTACATTCAGATTGGCAAAGATGAAGAATGTAAACAATAACAGAGGCTGGAGGGGTTGTGGGGCAATAGGAACACCAGCACACTGTAAATGGAACTGATGACTGGTATGGCCACTCTGGAAATCAGTGTGGAGACTCTTCAAAAAATTAGGGAGAGTGATGGAGCAGTGGCTCAGTGGTTACGGCTCTTGTCTTGCATGTGCAAATATTCAAGTTCACACCCCAGCATCATGTACACAGCAAA